>JARJDW010015561.1:0-13052 GCA_030264715.1 Adinopsis sp. GC000173 | reverse complement strand
TGATACAGATTCAGATACGAGTTAACAGATTTAATAATCGCAACAAAAGCAATGCCCTCCTGGAGGACACCTTTATTTGCAACTCCCGTTTATCCCATCCCGTAATAAAAAATTTGCCAATTATTCAAGATCGCCGAAATCAAGTGATTTCAGATTTAATGTAACAAGTACCACAACATGTTATTTACTTTTTAGAGAAGTTTAAAGAAGTTTTCCTTTAACTCCCTCCTTCAGAAACGGTTTCTTCCTACAATACGTTAATAACCCCACATATTGAACCAAAACATAATGAAAAGTTTGCAGTCAATATTATTTGTTTGACTCAAATTTTGATATTAGAAAAAATATATGCTCAGTACGAGTTGGCCTACATGTGTATCGTGAAAATATTAAATTTAAAGTAGAAATCCTTTATCATTTGTGAACTTCAAGTTCGAAAAATTTCCTCAATGTACCATTTCCAAGGTTTTCTTTACAAATGGTAAATCGCCGTAAATGTCGAGATATCTAAAGTTTACGCACAATAAAGCAATTCTGCCAAAAATAATGCAACTAATAAATACTTTACCTTAAATCAGCACCGTTAAACGTATCGGACAATTTAACAATTGCCTCGTAATCAATTTCTCCATGCTTTGCGATCGGCAGCGCATGGATTTTCAAAATTTCTAGACGTGCTTGTTCGTTCGGCAATGGAATCTCGATCTTACGATCTAAACGACCCGGACGCAATAAAGCCGGATCTAAAGTGTCAGGTCGATTGGTTGCCATAATCATCTTGACCTGGCCAAGCGAATCGAAACCGTCCATCTGATTCAACAACTCCATCAATGTACGTTGAATTTCACGATCGGCTGATGTACCCTCCGAGAATCTTCTTCCACCGATTGCATCAATTTCATCCATGAATATAATGCACGGCTGATGGTCTTTGGCGTAGTTGAACATCTCACGAATCAGACGCGCTGATTCGCCGATGTACTTATCAACAATAGCGCTCGATACGACTTTTAGGAAGTTTGCGTCCAGTTGGGAGGCTACAGCACGCGCTAGCAGGGTCTTACCAGTACCCGGAGGGCCATATAATAGGCAACCCTTCGGTGGTGTGATACCAACGCGCATAAACAATTCGGGATTGAGTAGAGGAAGTTCGATGACTTCACGCAGTTCGCGAATTTGCTCGGAAAGACCGCCGATGGCTGAATATGTTACATCGCCAGGATCCTCATGGCTCATATTGTAGACTAGCGGATCAACTTCGCGTGGCAAGTAGCGCATTATCGTTAGTGTGGTCATATCCAACGCTACTCTCGTTCCAGCCTTAAGCTTAGTCTTATCGAGCTGGCGCCTGCAGCCAACTACATATCTAGGGCCGTTTGTAGCCTTTACAATAACTAAAATACACAATAAATTACAACAATGCAATAAGAATTATATATGTATTATATATAAAACATACATTTTTCTTCAGTTAATTGTTTTAATACTTCGCCGACGATCTGGCCTACGCTTTGCAACGCCTTCAAATCATTCTCAGATTTATCGTATTGCTTCGTAAGGTCTTTCAATTGTTCTCGCACTGAAACAAAAACAAAATGATTAGACATATTTTTGATAGTTGTGAATGTAAGGTGAAAATAACTCGCAGAGAAAATACGTACTTTCCTTCAAGCGAGATTCGACCTCCTTGTGCTCGAGCAGCTTCTTGCGATAGTCTTGAAGCGCCTTTTCACGTTCCGGCTCTGAAGAAGCGGTCATTTTCGTTCAACAATTCTCGCACAAATATAACAAAATCCTAGCAGAAATGACACAGCAGTAGTGCAACAAACATAACCCCAAATAATTTCTTATTAGCCGAGAAACGAACCGTTGCTGTACGATGCAACAACAGCAACAACAGCAACAACAAACCGGTATCGTACGTCAGAATCGTATTATAGATTATTTCGCCGTCAGATCAAAATGGAGATTTCGTAGTGAGCGAAAAAAATACAAATCGTAGATTTATTATTTGAGAAATTATTTAAATAAATTCAGTTGCTTGTTTTCGTCCATCTTTAAATGGTATACAGTTATTAGTGAGCACCTTTTTAATGGAATATCAAGATAAATTCCATTAATTTCGTGATCTGGCATCGATAAATAATTAATTAAATAAATTAATCGATATTTTATATTTTACAGAATTGACGAGTATTTTCTAGTAGACTATCAGTGTAATCTTATCTTATGTAATCGCAATTGATTGAAATTAATTTGAATCGCAACGATTTTACACGTTTTTCAATGCCGATATTCAAGTTGAGAGCGCATATTTGATTAGATCATACGCCACCCATCATCAAAACTGTCAAAATTTATAATGACGAATTTTTTTTAACGATATGATACTCAAATAACCTTTTTCTCAATTTAATTTCACATATAAACTATCCAAATGGGTATAGGAAGGAAATTAAGGTAATAACAAAATGCGAATGTTTAAAATTTAATAGTTACGACCATTTGGGACGCATGCGCATGTTTAAATGTCATAGGCCAATGTCTTTCAATTGTCATTGTTGTCAAATTTAGTAGATTAAGTTTTTTCCCCCGTATTTAAAATAGATTTTTAAGACAAAATCAATTAAAAGTTTATGTAAAATTACATCGCTGTAGCGTGTTCATTTTTTCATTTGATTTTTGTGTTCGCCACCCTCCCGTAGCAGCTAGTCAAGCTAGAATAGTTAGAATTGTGTGTGATTAAAGTGTAAGTTATTTTAATTCTTTTGTTTGCTCGTGTGCGTTAATATTATTATTACTCATCAACATCATCGTCGCTTGCGGACTAATCAAACATTGTTTTCTTTTCTCTTTTTTGTTTTGGCTTTCCTTCGGTTGCGTAGAATGTTCTCAAATGGCATAGCCTGTAATCTACCTTTTAGTTGTATGAGCGTTGCAAGAGATTCAGGCTCGGACGAATTACTTCCCAGCAAGATGGCACGAGAACCAATTATACTTAATGTTTACGATATGTATAAAATTAACGATTTAACTTCAAATATAGGATTAGGTGTTTTTCACTCAGGTAAGCCGCCAAAAACATAGATAATTGTTTTAATCAAACAATTTATTGCTTTTGTATTCATTGCAGGCGTAGAAATTTATGGAACGGAGTACGCATATGGTGGTCATCAGTTTCCCTTCACTGGCATATTTGAAATTATTCCAAGGGACGAAAAGGAACTAGGCGAACAATTTAGATTTAGGTAGATACGCTTCCATTCATCCTATCATCTATACATGATGCACTCTTTCTTATTGTCATCATATTTTTAAGGCAAAGCATACAAATCGGCTACACGGACTTTACAGAAGAGGACGTTAAAAGAATAATAGCCGAATTAGGAAAGGAATTTCGCGGCGATCGCTATCATCTTATGAATAACAATTGCAACCACTTCTCAGGAGCATTTACAAAAGTAAGTTGTTGCATTTTTCAGCGCTTGATGTGTGCGTGCGTGTATTTGTGTGTGTGTATGTGTGCGGGGGCTTACGTAAGCGCCTTTATCGCTGCGCCTGTTTGTCGAGGGATTACCGCGCGCTTGAAAGATAAATGAGCGTGCTTTTTGATGTATATTAATCGCCCATATATACTTTTTATTAGGGGTGGCATAAATGATCTGGATTTGGCGTCGTTTTACAATCGCTACGACACATTTATTTTGCTCGCGTTGGGAAACTATTTTACGATTTGTGCATTGAAAGCAAATTATCGTATATTGCCACATTAAACAAATTTTATTGGCTTATTAGCATTAGTTGGAAAGTATTTTTGCTATTAAAATAACATAATTATTATAAGGGAACTCTTGATAAGATTTAAAAACCATTCATTTGTTTTGAATAATGAATCTCCTTCAAATGGATATTTCTTGTCCTATTAAGCACCAATGAAGGTGGCGGGTAACAAAAATGCAACATTATTTTTATTTACAACCATCATCAGAATTCAAATTTTAGTTGAAGTCATATTATTATTGATACGGAACTCGGAACAAAAAGTTATTTTTAATTTAGATTATGATATCTCTTAAAATGGATTGACCGATTTATTTTTACCGTTTTGTTACCATTCTTGATAAGGATAAATACCGGTATAGACATATTAATAAATTTTGTGAATCCTGCAAGTTTTCTTATAATAATTCTATCATAATAACATTATGGTTCTCCCAAGAGTTTGTAGCAAACTTTCTCAAATTTAACTTTTTGCGTGCTTTATCGTGCTCTACACTAAGCTAATGTACAATTCTTTTTTATGACGGCTATAGATCTTCAACAAAAGAAAAATGTGTCGTCCTTCTAGAGCTAAATGATTTATGTAATTAATCTAAATTAGTCAATTTGTGTCAAAAAACTTGGGAACTTTTGTTGCTTTCTCTTGGTGAATTGTTTTTGTTCAAATAAGTAATGAAATACAAGATAGTTTGCACTATTTGAATCATTAAAAATATATTGTAAAATTATGTCAATCAGAACAATCTAATGAGAATGTCTTGTTCTTCTTGAATTAATTCATTTATATAATCAATCTATATTTGTCCAAATGTAAATGACGTGTTTTTACAGTGATTAAAATCATTATTATTCATTGAAATTGTGCAACGCAATGAAATATTGTTTTTATCTAAAATATATATTTCACTGTTATTGATTTAACGTAACGTAATTACAATTGGTTGGCTAATTAACTACCAATACTGTGTTAATGCTACATCTGTCCGATAATGGACGGGTACATTTCACTTCGATTTTGGTCCAGAAATAGTTTCGTAAAAAGGAGTAATTAGTAACAAAAATTTTTTATTCAAAGATGGACACGTTGTTATTAAATATAAATGACGCAAAAATTTGCTTGCGATAATCAGTATTAATTTTTTCACTCTCTTTAGCGAGTTTAGAATATTTTATTGCGAATATTTATGTGAAACATTAAAATTTACAATAGCACCTCAAAATTGAAAATAATGAATTTTAAATATAATATAGTTAAGGCAGGCTACCTTAGATGATGAATACAAGGGAAATGAAATGAATTTTGTTGCGATAAACGATTTCTATCCGGTCTCTGATTTGTATGCAATATCCTAAAATAGAATACCAAACAAACACAAATTTTGGGTTTGTATATTCAAATTTTACTCTTTCAGCTTTATTGTTTATTATTATCATCACTACATTAATATTCTTTTAACACACATAAATATAAATATATAAATTTGATGATGTACTGATCAAGTGATAGAAATTCTGGTTTACGCAAAAATAAAAACAACTAGACTTTCTAACATATGTGATTTTAGCTATGTACTAATGAACAATGTGTTAATATGTAATAAAATATTTCTTTCTTACAAGATTTCCTTAATTTTTACGCAATAATCTTTAGCGCTATTTTTTATACATGATTTTAACATTGATGAGAGCAATTTTTTCTGTGAAAAGAATATTTTGTTTAACAGAACTTTTGAATAGCCTGATAGAATTGAAATAGAAAAATTTGAATATATAAATCCAAAATATACCAAGCTGCAATAACAAAAAAGAAATCAAATTCAACTAAAAGGAATACTATCCAATTATTACCTAGAATAATTAAACATATGGTGATAAACATGACAAGAGAAATGAATTAACCAAGTTGATTATTTCCAATAATCAAATCGGTAAATTGGCGTGTGCGTCAACTGCTATCGTGCAGGCAATGTAATTATTTACTTTTTTTTTCAAAGTATATTTACTGGTGACTAATCGTGCATTAAATTAATGAGTAATCGAATATATATAATATTTTTTATATTAGATTTAAAATTTGCTCAAAATATTATTGATTTGGCGTGTAATGTGTAAATATCGCCGATGAGTTAATTAACCACACAGACCACAATATTGTATAAATAAAAAACCAATATTGTGTTAATTAATATAAACAAAAAATTTTCTCTTCCTCCAAATGCCAGTTGGTTATTTTAAGATCATTGATTTGTTAATGTACCACCGCATTTTTACTAATTAATAAGATTAAATAATTAGGTGATATCGATTTTGGGATTTTCTCGATGTCGTTGTGCCGTGTTTGATGAATTAATTAATATTGAGAATAAGGAAATAATAGTAGGAAATAATTTCTGTGGATGCATATGTTACTACTATCAGATGCAGATCATAAATTATTATTAACTTATTAAGTTTATTCATAATTTGCATTTAATTTATTTGCTCTATTTGTTGAAATTATTCTTGTTTACATTCACATTCGAGATATTATGCTTTTCTCGCAATGGAAAAGGTGGAAAGGGACGCCTCACTTTGCGGTGTTGTCATTAAACTTTGCTTTAGAATAAAATTAGAGACAAATACCAATTATCGTTTATTTGTTTTTCAAATAAGGTAGCAGAAGCTATGAGGATCAGTGTAGGACTTAAAAGAATAAATCCCCAAGCTAGGATAATGAATTTAATCCAATAAATATGTGTGAGAAACATGATGTTTATTAGTTGATCAACTAGTCGGTTAGTTGAGAATAAAACTTTCACTGATGATGGTTTATAAATAAAACCGAAACTATTTGCGCACAATAACAAAAAAAAAACAGTTTAGGAATAAATTTCACAAATTCACAATTTTACGCAATTTTATTTAATATAATTAAATTATTTTTACTGTAAATTTAACTACTAGGACATATTAAATAAACTCTTCGGATGTATACATAAGAAATTGGTTAGTATTAGCTTATGTATTTGTAAATCCGGCACTGTGGTCGGCGAATAAAACAATAATTTCTTCTTGAAAAAATTAAACATATGAGTATAATTTTCGATAAATATATTTATTAATATGTAAAAATAATAATTCTTTCTGTGAAGGTGTAAACGAAACGAAAAAAGGCAGATAATTGGGAAAACTAACAAAATCACAGCGTTTGTCATCTCGATGATGTGCATTGCTTAATAGTTCTTCTTAAGCTTGTAAAATACGGAAAATTAATATTAGAGTAAAATATATTGAATCGGACGAAAATGATCAAAAAGCGATATTTTTTTTTGTTCTTGGCAGAACAAAATATGGTGAAGACTTGATTTAGTCATCTTTGATATAACCAACTTATATAATTATTATTTGATAGAGGAAACGCACGCTGCAGGTGAGATTTTAAAAACCTAAAATAATCTGAAAATAGCGTGAAACAGTGTATTATTAGTAAAAATTTGTTTTCGGCTTTGCTCATGTCGCAAATAGCTTTACATTTTCTGACTGCCTATTTCGATAGTCAGCAAATTTTCATACAAACAACTTTTTAAAAAAATTTATGTCGAGCGTTCACCGTGTATTGAAATTAGTTACAAATAATCCAACTGCTTTTTCATTGCAAGACAGTATTTATGAATCAATCTAATATTGTAGTACTAAAACAAATACTGCGCTGTTGTTACTACTATTATTATGTGAAAATTTATGTTCATTTTCAAAGCGAAAAATATCGATGAAAAGCGTAGTGGATAAAAGAATGGAGGAAAGTTATAGTTCCCCAAACGCTTTGACACTATAAATCATTCATAACCAGAAACTATGGTCGTCGGCAATACAATGCGTGATAGAAAACCATTATATGTATATATATCTATCAATAACCACAAAAATGTCGCTCGCTTTATTTATAGCTGCCCGTAACGAAACTATTGCCAAATTGATGAAGCTTGTTCTCTGTTTTAGATATTATGTGGTCAAGATATTCCATCATGGGTGAACCGTCTAGCATATTTTAGTAGTTGGGTACCATTTCTGGAAAAATGTCTACCAAAAGAATGGTTAATGCCGATGGCGTTGCAGCATTCAATCAGCACACACTGTCAGGATTCCACATGCTCGGAGGCATCGACACCGCCATTTTAATAATTTATATAAATATATATAAATAAATATATTCGATCACAATCACCACGCAGAAATTAAAAAAAAAAAAAAAGAAAAAAGAAATAAATATACTAAACCAACAAAAGGAAACCAAAAAAAACTACTCAAATGAAAATATAGTAATGTTGCCAATTCATTACACACAATTGTTTTTTATATTTCCAATTTTTTTGGTTGATCTTATACAATATTGTGTAGTACTAATTACTATAAAGAGGCACTATTCTAAAACTAAAAAAAGATACTGTTGTGCTAAGACATTTCATTACTTGTTGCACAAAAAAGATTCTCTATTTTAATATGTTGATGGAAAAAACTACAAAAATGGCGCAAGAAATTTATACATATATACACCCAACTCTTTTTTAGACTGTTGATATTATACATTCCTCCAAAAGAATGTATTGAAAACAAACGAACCAAGAGGAAGAATTCAACAAATGATAGTTAACATAAAAATACTAATTAAAACATATGGACAAACTGAACAATTTCCACTTTAATCGATAGTTTGAACTTAATTTTACGATTCATAGTTGGGTTGTTCTGATCAGATTTGGTTCAATATGTTTATTACGTTTTTATATCAATTGTCATTTGTTGTCGGTGTTACGGTTTAATCGCATTTCGAACGCACTAAAAATTAACAAAAATAAATTTGAACATTTTAATGAATTGTTGGCTTCTTTTTGCTATACTATTAGTTTACTGATTTTGGCATTAAGGAGTTAACATTACAATCAACTCAAAATTATATTTGCATCTACTAAATATTTTCTAACGATTGAAATGTATATTCAAAATCGTTTTGTTTATCTCTAAATTTATTTCAACGAGCATTTTAATCCTGAGTCCTCCACGTATTGACGGTATAGTCTAAAACATTGCATAGTTGATCTAAAAAGCCTATAAAGAAAGTAAAAATGAAATTTGTATTTCATGTACAAAGCAAGAAATCATTTATTGTTAATTATAAAAGAATAAAATTTGTATTACCGCAGAATTTTAGTTCTAAACATTTTCACAATTGATTATTAGGGGTGGAACCAAAATTATTTACTTTTACCGGAAGTGTAGCGTGCTTTGCTGACACCTATAGTTCCAAAGTACATTTAGGCAAATAAATTTATTGCAAGTTTTGCTAAATATATCAATTTTTACTGGTCGAATTATATTTTTAGTATCTCTAAATTTCGTGAACATTCTATTCTGTTGAATTTTTCTTTGTGAAGCAAATTTTGATGATTTTCTTCATTAATTTATTTCTATTAAAACATTTCACGACCTTCGCCAATGTTTTCCGAAAGGCAATAGTGATTAAAGTCAGTATAAACTTTAATGGAAAATGATGAAAATCGTCAAAATTTCCTGTGCAAAGAAAAATTCACCAAGATTTGAATGTCTAAGTTTCGTGGAGATACTAAAAAAAATTTGGCCACCAGAAATCATTAGAAATTTAGCACCCATAAAAGCGGTGCTTCTGTTTTTTTGCGTAGAATTTAGGAAGTCATTGCTTCCCAGTCAAAAACTATGCATCGAAATAGTGCCATTTCATGCATTATAGCTGCTAGTAGTTTTAGTTCCTTGACTACTTTTATCGTCATTGACAAGCAGCAAGGCAAATCCGAATATTAAATTGAAATTCAAACACTACCACTAAAAATTCGCTTAAAAAAGTGTTGGGTGTATTACTACTTTTCATTTTTCAATTATCTATTAAACAATTTACGGTTTTGTAAATAAAATCTAATACTAACTAAACTATAAACGAACAAATGAAGTGTGTTAAATTGTCATTTTTTATAAAATATTTTCAAAAAAACAAAAATGAACAAAACAAATATATATTATATATAAATTAATTGTGTGAACGAATTCAGGTTAAACCAACAAAAAGTACGCTTTCTTGTAATAATTTTCGGCTTTTTTATACTAAGTTAAGAAGAATAAAATCGCAGAATTGATGCGATGATGATGTTTATAAGGCAGTATTTTATAAATATTGTTTAATTGTTGTGAACTAACATTAAATTGGAGTGTTCTTGTTACAAAAAAAAACAAAAATGAATTCATATACAACAACAAAAAAACAACAAAGACTGTATATATAAAACTATTTATTTTATTTTAATTGAAAAAAAAAACGATTTTGCGGCTCATTTTAGTTTAAATTAAAATTTTCATGCAATTTATACTTGCACTGTGTTCATTAAAAAACGATTATTTATTAACCATTGTGTTGTTTCAGTATTTTATATATTGTATAAGCGACAATAATCAGTTTTTAGTTTGCAGATTATACAAACTTCAACTTTTACTATATGTTTATTAATTATTGTGACATTATATTATGACTCTTAGTTTAAAGATAAATTATACATTATATAATAATTATAAAAAACAAAACAAAACAAAAAAATAATAAGTGATAAATAGCAGTATATTTTTGTTTATTTATTTGTTAGACAATTGATAAAGGTAAGCGATTAGTAAAATAGCGAATTTTATAAGTAAATCATAAAAAGTAGGCGGCCTTTTTAAGTGTATTTAGTAATTTTCATTTTATTAGTTATGTCAAATTAGCTCTACACTCTTTAATTTCTTTTTCTACATTATTGAATTTGTGTGCTGCAATTTGTTTATTTTAAGCAAAAGTAAATGTCATTTTTTGAAATCTCTATTTCGACAATCAATATGTTGCTCAATTTGCACACTTTTTGAAACCTTTCGTGTTGCTGCTAAATTATGTATTTCCCTTTTTGATGTATGAATGAATGAATGAAAATAAACTTTTAAGAAGTTTATTGCTGCAGTACTAGGTAAGATGACATAAATTATTTCAAATAATAAACTTTTTATTATAAGTCAATATATTTCAACTCTCTCATTATCAGGAATATAGAAAGAAAAGTTTTAATCGATTTTAGAAGAAATTTATAGAAATGTAGTAATGCACAATTTTATTACCTACATCTCAATTATGACTTTTGAAGTTTTGTGAAATTTATCGAGTGTTTTATTGTCTTATTATAATTTATTATAATTCCACTTGTGATGATAACCACAAGGTTGAAGGTATTGACTAATTAAAAATTTGTTTATTTATTATTTAAAATAAGTTGTGTCACCTTATGTTGTGGAATACAGTGTCTGGGATTAAGTAATTTTTAAGAGTAGTTTATTCTGATACCGATGACGTTAAAATCGCGACAAAAGGTAAGAAAAATAAAAAACAAGCCGAATTCATTAGCAATTAATGAATGGTACTATATGTATATATCTGCGTTCCAAATTAAGTGAGCCATTTGCGTTTTTGGTTAGATTTATTCTAATTTAGTAATTTCACTTTTTATTCAAATTCCAAATATTCGTGAGCTGCTTAATCACATATGTCATGCATGTGACAATTTTTTTGGAACATTGGTAGGAAGTTGTCTCTATAAACTTAACATTGCAAAAAAACGGAACAAAAAACTTTTTGAAAAAGTTTGTTCATAATCATTGTTCAATCCCTCCAGCCTAGTAAGATCTGGGTTCCACCTTATCAAAAGCTTAAAAATAAATAAATTGCAGCACAAATCAAACAAAATTAAAAAGGAAAAATTTTAAAAGTTAGTCAAGAAATAAGTCAGCATATATCCGTCATTTTCCAGCGTTATTTTGCATAATCCATTAATATGTATTATCGATATTGTTTTAATTTATATAATTACAATCAATAAAACAATGGATAATTATGTTTCAATTAAAATTGCGGTTATCGCGAGTATTATTACAGTTGTTTATAATTTTTTTCACTTTCATAACATGCTCCTTTCACCTCAATGACAGCATTGTATGAGAAGTTGCCTATGTGAGATAATTGCTCCCATATATTGCTAATAGGCGATTGCATTTTTATGTTGTGTGTTTTTAATCATCCATATTTACGAACTAATCGCTAGTAATTTATATTTATTTAAATGGTTATTACGTTTTCTTGATTTTTTCTAGACGACAACAACCGTTAGATGTCGTTTCGTGAGGAGGTATAAATATTTTCCTTTTTGCTTAACCTAATTTTTCAACACTAATCATTTTGTATAATAGGCTAGTAAACACCACAACATTACGACATGTTTGTTACGTACGTAAGAAATTAACACTGGTTGGAGTGGAAATACAGGCGATGGATATTAAATAGTAGCGTTCATAAGTGAAGATACGTCTTAGCTGGTCGCTCATCGAAAAATCTCTTATCACATTGACATGATGATCGAGCAAAGTTCATTCATATGATTAATTATTAGGATACGATTAGTTGCAACTGGAAAAAAAATGGTACAAGTTTTAAGTAAGTTATCGCCAATTACCGTTTCTTGTCAGCACTATGTCCATCCATGGACGGAAAGCTGCACGCAGGCGACATGTGGATTATTTTTATGGGCATTGGGTGATTCTTTACGAATTTACACTACAGTATACGTGGTGAGTAATTATAAAACGATTGTATTGTGCTGTAATTAATTTGATACGTATTTCAGCTTGCTCTGTTGATGAAAGGAAAGATCCCATCACTGGAACGGTTTAAAAAGACTGCCAAAGGCATTTGCCAATCGACAGCATTCCTCAGCTTTACAGCATTCGGATACTCTGCATTTCTCTGCTTAATCAGGTTGATAAATCACCTAACTTTTCTCGCTATTATTACATATTAATTTGCTTGTTTTACGTAGGCGATATGTTGGTAATTTTAATTTATTGACTGTGTCGGCGATTCCCGTATTCCTATCAAGTATTTTCGCTATTTTGATTGAACGGCCATCGCGTAGGGGCCTGCTCGCTTTGTATGTTAGTAATGTAGCCACGGAAACGGTATGGAATATGCTTCTGGATCGAAAAATGGTGAAATCGGTACGCAATGGACAAGTGTACATCTTTGCTGCCAGTATAGCGCTATTGCTAACGTATTTGAAAGCGGGCTACCATAAGAGTGAAACGAACACCGAACCGGATTCCATGTTTAAAATACTTAAGTGAGTAGCGCTATCTGAAATTGATATCATTTTGATTGTTTTACTTTGACCCTTATCAAATTGCGATAATTATTTAAG
>JARJDW010015559.1:0-14925 GCA_030264715.1 Adinopsis sp. GC000173 | reverse complement strand
TACTCTAAACACATGGCGAAATTAATTAAATTGCTTTTGTGTTTGTTTGCCTGTATTATTCTTATTTTTAGTTTGTTTAACTGGAAATTCCATTGACATTAACTCTAGCTCTTATCTCTTCTATGTATTTTACATACAGCTTAGTTCACAAACAACAAATGTTAATTAATTTCACTATATAAATATTATTTTCAATTATCAATTTTAATATTTTTATAAAATTTACAATTATTGTTGTTTTCCCAGATTATTACAGAGTGCATGTAGTATGGAAGTTGTCTAAGTAAATATTAACTCTTTTACCCTGTATTGAATTGTTAAAATTTTGTTTTATTTTAACCATCTTGCTAAAAGTGTATCATGACGAAAATTTCTATGATGTTAGGCAAAATTGTTCATTTTAAATAGTATTTTCAACTGATGATGACAAAAAGAAGTCGAAACTAGTTTTGAAATTAATAAAACAAAATTTTAATACTTCAATACAGAGTAAATGAGTAAATATTTACTTCGAAAAAATATAAATTATAATTTTTATATCCTAGAACAGTGGGTATTACACAAGTAGTAACGTTTTTACTAAAATATTAACTTTTTTACCCAATATTGAATTACTAAAATTTTGTTTTATTACAACCATCTTGCTATTAGTTTAACCATGACGAAAATTTCTGTGATATGTTGACAGTTAGACCAAAGTGTTCATTTTAAATAGTATTTTTAACTCATGACTGCAAAAAGAAGTCGAAATTAGTTTTGAACTTAATAAAATAAATTTGTAATTACAATACAGAGGAAACGAGTTAATATTTACTTTGAAAAATTCTAAACTTACAATTATGTTATCTAGAATAGTAGGTATTATACAAGTAGTAACGTTTTTGCTAAAATATTAACTTTTTTACCCTGCATTGAATTGTAACAATTTTGTTTTATTACAACCATCTTGCTTATACTATGATGATGAAAATTTGTGCGATATGTCAGACCAAAGTGCTCAATTTAAATAGTATTTTTAACTGATGCAGGCAAAAAAAAATCGAAATAAGTTTTAAAATAATTAAAACAAAGTTTTTACAATTCAATACAGAGTAAACGAGTTAATATTTACTTCAAAAACTGATAAATTTACAATTATTGCACCTAGAATAGTAGGTATTATACAAGTACCGTAGTAACGTTTTTGCTATTAGCCTCCATAAATTATTGTTTTTAAACTCTATTAAATAGGAATAAATTAATTTTATTATTTGCATAGTTTAACTAAACTAATTTAGGTGAAATTGTGATTGAATAAATTTTGCGTAATAAAGTGGGTGCTAGTAGAAGTCATTGCTTAGTTAAGTGAATAGAATATCAAAGAAGCGATGAAGGTTAGAAAGGAATTTGGAAAAAAAACGGTAATTGAATTGTTAGGATGTACAAAAATCAAAAGACTTCACTTTAAATGATTGGAAAAACCAATCAAATAATGGATTTTATAAAACGCCATATTAATGCAGATTTTTCAACGAACCAAAAAAAGAAAAAATCGAATGTACAAAAATAATCACTCTATCCAAAGTTGACTTTTATGCCGTTCCACAGCCAGATAGATTTATATTACCACATTCGGTTTTTGTTTTTCAATAATTCCAATTTAATCTGGCACACTATTCCACGCAGAATTAAAACGCATTGCTTAATACGTTTGTTCTCTCTGTGCGCTGTGCAAAAATACCACCACCGCTGTTGCTGCCTGGCTATATTGCGGCAATTCTAAAACAATTTGTAATATTGTATTTTATGCGGTTGTATGATGTTTTTTCATTATGGTCTGAGTGAAAAATAACTTAATGCGGTAATAATTGTTGATTGAAAAAGGATTTACTGTTTATTACCGAAACTTTCTATACACATATTGGTAAATTAAGCTTAAATATAAAGTCGGGATACCTGTATTAATAAATTACTACTATCGTAAAACTTTCCTGATCAATATGGAAAATTAGGGCAAATACTAAAAACATGTTTTTATGAAAGTTGGGGAATAGTTAGACATTAAATGTGATTGTTAATAAATAATAATTAAGCAAATAATGCGTGTTAATTCAAATAAATACGTATACAGTATATTGTAGATGGATAAAAGCTTTTTCGGTATTTTTTGATAATTACACAAAACGTAGTAGTAATCTTTGTGTGATTAGAATTTAAATTGTTTGTTTAAAATTGGGGATGGGTGGTAATGGTAATGTGTTTGAACTGTAATGCCTTGTGATAAAATCAGAATTTTGACAATATTTTTACAATACACTATGCTGCTATTAAACATTGTTCTGCTTTTTGTAAAATCATATAAATGTTTGAATTGTTTGAACATTATTAGGAAAATGGATTAAATGCTTTTGTTAGTGCAAATGCATTTGTTATGTACGTTTTATGGTAAATTTTTATTTCAGAAAAAAGTTTTACTAATTAAATGTGCATAATAAAAGTATGCAGATTAAATATTATGGAAGAGTACTATTGCAGTTAGAAGAGAACATTAACGCGCGTTAGGAAAACTTAATTTTCTCTCTATCCTCAAATGTACTGAATATAGTTAGTGCTTTTTTTCGTAAAATGTTTTAGATTTAAAGCACTTAACAAAACTTTTTGAAACCATTTGTGTGCTGTTAATGCATTTATATGTATATGTTGAATAAAATGTGTATTAAAACAAGGAAAAAATTTGTTTCTCACGTTACATTATACATACAATGGAGTAATTTTAGTTTTTTTTTCTTCTCTCTGTGCCGCACTATATATCTGCATAAAAATTTATGTACACATACACATAATAAAATATTTTATGTCTGCAAATATTATCTTAAATCTGTGTGCAGTTTTCGTTGTGGCTTTTTTAAGCATAGCTGGGTAAAAAGTTTCCAAGATAACTTTGAAAATATTTTACGATTGTATTTACAAACATGTATATATTTATACAAATATCATATTTTATACAGAAATTTGACTAACATGTATATGTTTATACATTTCCTCAAAACTGACATTTATGAGGAAAATTTTAGCCATGTAAAATAATTATATATATCAAGGAAAGAACGAACACAAAAAAAGCGTACAATACCAGTACGGCTTTACTAAAATATGCATTAAAAGATTTTATACTCTCTTTACTATAAGTTTTGATGAAAAAATTCATTATTCACTACAGTATTGCTATATTCCATTAGAAATAAATTAATATTAAATGAATATTGATGCACCATATTGTTCCGTTTAGCGTTAGTTATATATAGGCAGGTATATAGCTATATATACCAATATGGAATATTTAATAGATTTTTCAAGTACTTAGGTAGGTATAATAGGATAGAAAAATTATGGATTGCCTTTCTCTCGCTATAGCACACTCAAAGCCGGCTTTTTTCAAGTGAAAGATTGAAAGTAAATAAAGTAACACCTACTCAGCAAAATGTCTTCATCTCAAATGAAAGACGAGCTGAAAAAATCGTCCACTCATTGAGTCAAAGACTTAATTAATATTCATGATTAATCTTGGAGTTCATTAATCACTAGTACGTCCCGGATAAAATCATTTATCGATGGCTTTTCTATACTTTATAGTTCGTCATTGCATTTACTGCTTACGCACCAAAAATCTTTCTATAAAATATGATTTTCATTAAATCAAAAAGCAGCAGCTTCCACCTTTACGTACCTGTTGGTTTGATTAATACATATATAAAAAATGCAATTAAAAATTGTTTGGATAATTACAGTATAAGCCCCCTATAGCGAGAATTGTAACTCCAATTACGTATTAATGATACTTTCAATAAATTAAAGTTGTGTATAATGCAAAACTAATAACGAATTCGTAATTAAAAACAAAAAATACTCAAACGCCATTAATTAATCAACAAAGGCGCATGATTGATGCATTTTGTCAAGATTTAATTTGATGCCACCAACAAGAAAACAATTTTATTGAAATTAATGCCATATTCTATTTGGGTTTTGCACGGCGGTAAACAATTTAAATCCTATTATTGAGCGTTTTTACCTCTTTTTAATAATAAAAATAAAGCGGCTATATTAATAATTGCGATGTTGAGGTTGCAACAGCCATGTTGATGCTTCTACTGTTGGTGCTGCTGCTGCTGCTGCCGCTGCTTCTGCCGCTGTTACTGCCAATTGACAATGAAAAATTAACTTGGCTGTAGAGACTGATACATGCTATGATTAATAATCTAGGAATCAATTACTGTACAAGGCCTTTATTTTAAACATAAATCACAACTTGAATTGTTGCTGCCTCTTTCTATAGAAAATTATTGCATACAATGCCAGCTTTTCAAACTTGCTCTGACAATCAAAAGATTCTTCTTCAGAATACCATTGCGAATGTTATAATTGCAAACTTTAATTTATTGTACAGTTACATATTTGCTTAAACCAACAACAACCAACCAACCAACGTAGTGGGTACAACTTTCAAATGCAATGCGAATTTATTAATGATGAATAATTATTATTCACTACTCATAAATTTTATTTGATTGTTTGTTATATAAGTGGTATGGAAATATTGCGTGGAATAACATTTTGCGAAAGTTTGCAAAATTAGTAATAAATTTTTTATTTATAATTTAATTGAGGATGAATGATTAAATTTTATTTAGATAGCATTTAATTTCATTTTAAGAACTATGATACTCAAAATGTTCTATAACAGTTCATGATATACATATTTATTTTTTATACAACTCAACAATAAATAAATAAATAATTAATTAGTGTAGTCGAAGATGCCAATAATATATTGTACTATTTAAATAAAAAGGAGAATTTTTTAGCATTAATACACAACATTATTTTTAACAAACATAGTGCCAATTATACCAATCTTCACAGAATATAACACATAGAAAACATTCTCTTTACAAAATATTTTACATATTGAAAAGAATTAATTTTATTTGATTGTTTGTGTTGCAAGTGGTGGAAATATTGCGTGGAATATCATTTTGCGAAAGTTAGTAATAAATTTTTTATTTAATTTAATTGAGGATGAATGATTAAATTTTATTTAGATGGCATTTAATTTCATTTTAAGAAATCTGATGTTGCAGATATGTATTAAAGTGTAGTGATTCATCCGAAACGAAACCAAACAGGTGCATTGTAAGTAACTTTGTGCAGAAAAAAAAAATAATTTATCTAAAGGCAATTTCATAAAAGAGGGCAAGGCTTTACATGATCGCATTTAGTTTTTGTAGTTTTAATACCAGCGCGCACCTGCCACATGAGAATGTTGTTTCTATATGTCTATACTTTTGCTCTTACACAACCTACGCTCGATATTACCTTTAATATCCATATTCTATTAATTGTTGTCTAAGATCACCAATAACATCAAACATAATTTCCTGCCATAATAATAAATAATAACAATTTGTAATTTTTTTTCTCGCTTCTTTCGCTTCGTGTATTTTTTTATTTAAATAAATATTTTCGCATTTTTATGAATAATTTCGCATAAATATTTACATTGGAAATGTTTCGTGTAAATAAATTCTTTTTCCGATATTAGAATGAAAAATGTTTTGTTAAATAAACGCAAGGTTGAATTAATTAATTAACGGATGGTTATAAAATTCAAGCAGGAAAAATATTATGTTTTTGTTATGTGTGTATAAATATACACAAATCAGCTACGTGTAAATAATTGCAATAAAAATTTCATGTAGATAATTTTGATTTTTGGCCGCTTGAATAAATACATAATTTATAATGTGTGCGCGACGTGTGTTTTCAGCAATTTTATTTGACGCTGTTAATAAAAACATCTTTTTCATTTTACAATATTACATTTGTAAAAACATTTAATTAATAATATCNATCTAAATAACATTTTTTCTATAATAGTTTATGAATATATATTTTAGGTGGCACACTAGCAACAATTTGGCCTAATGAGATAAATAGGAAAAATAGGGGAGAAACTGGTTTATAAGTGTACTTCTTCAACTCAACAATAAATAAATAAATCATTGTGTATTCGAAGGTGCAAAAATATACTCTTTAAATAAGAAAAAGTATTGGAAGTATAAAACATTATTTTTAACAAGAATAGTGCCAATTATATCAATTTGCACAGAATCTGAAACGTAGATAACATTTTCTCAACAAAATATGTTACATATTGAAAATAATTTATTAATTAGGTTTTCCGAATAAAAAATCATTATCGTTACCACTAAGCCTTTTCTGTCTCAAAGTAATCTGTAAAGATATGTAGGTATATAATATTCTGCACTTTGACAAGAACTGTGAAATGTAAAACTAGTGCTACTTCATGTATTGAAGAGCCAATATATGTTTTTGATATTTACACTTTGTAATTTCCGATATATTGTATTACATTAAGCGTCATTACCCTACATTTTTAATGTCATATAGAGATTAAAATATGGCCGATTAAGTTTTTTTTCTAAAATTGATTGTATTTGCTTTATTTACATGCTGAACTATTAAACATACACTAACAATAATTTTGACCTAATGCAACAAATAGAGGAAAATAAGGAAGGAAATGGTTTAAATGTGTATTTCTTCAGAAACTTAATAATAATTAAATAAAGGATTAGTGTACTCGAAGGTACAGAAAATAAACTATTTAAATAGAAAAGTATTTCTTAGCATTAGCAGTATATAAAACATTTTTTTTACAAAAATAGTGCAATCCTTACAGAATATAACACGTTAATAACATTTGCTCTAAAAAAATGTTACATACTGAAAGGAATTCATTAATTAGGTTTTTTGAATAAAAAATCATTATCGTTCCCTATTTCCCTCAGTACGCACGCATCTTCTGTCTGAAAGTAATCCGTAAAAATATGTAGGTATGTAATATTCTGCACTTATGACAAGGACTGTGAAATGTAAAAGTACCAGTACTTCATGCATTGAAGAGCCAATATATGTTTTTGATTTCTACACTCGGTAATTTTCGATATATTACATTGAGCATCACTATCCTACATTTCCATTAATTATTAAGTATTATTCTGTTAGGTTTCATAGAAATTATATAAAGTTAAGTACTCCAGTGCTTGAGAATCATATATATAAATATTCTTATGTATAATAATAAAGCACATCATTGACAAATTGAAAACTCACGATTTTTTTGCGATATTTTCCTAGTGTTAAAACGTTAAACATTTGCAAAGTTGTTAAAATGCGACTGCAAAGCTTTTTCCAAGAAATTACACAGATTATTTGCCCCAATTAGAAAAAAATCTTATTTAAAATTCATAAAATGAATAATATAAAAATGTAAATGTAATTAGATAACATAATACTAAATGTGTTTTACTAATTATCCTCGAATGATAATAAGAACGTTTAGGCTGTTAATGTTGTTCCAGGACATAAACTTTTATTATTATTGATGTCAGGAGTAAAAATTTAGTCATTGTTTATATTTATAACTACACGAATGTATATTAAACTTTTCAGTGTTAATCTTTTTAAGTTGAACAATTTAATTAACCCGCCTATTGAACATTCAATTGAAAGCTTTGAATAAATTTTATTACATATTACACGGTGGCTAATAGACTATATATATATATGTAGTTGTTTTTCATGATATGACAAAGTGCGCGATTTTTTGATATTTGATTACAGAGTAAATAATTCAATTAAAATTTATAAAATGAATGTCATGAAATTTAATAGAATTACATTAATCGTAAATTAGTTGAATTAAAAATACACACAAAACCTATAAATTATTTTTATAGCATTTTTTTCAATGTGAAACGCTTTTTTGTCATGAAAGTTAATTGAATTATAATAATAAATTTATTATTTAATACTTAAATTTGCCGGGATTATAAATTTTTAAATACGCACATTTGCATTTTATTGTGAAAGTTTTTGTTGTGGAATTTTTTAATTCGTCATAAAATCTTTCGAAAAGTTTATTTGCGTTGATGTAAAATCGCACTAAAATCAAACAAGTTTCTTTGATAATATACCATTTTATTCGAAAAGACAATGCAAATATTTTAGTTCGCGTAATGAAAACTTTTCGCATTTCGCGATACTCTATTTGTAAAAAATCACAATGGAAATGATTAATAAAACATATGCAAGGAAAATTAACGACCTTCATTTGAATTGCATCACGTTTTTAGTTTTTAAACTGATCGCGAAATTTTATACATACATTTATAAGTTAAATAACAAAAAAAACAAATAATGCAACATTATATCGAGCGTCGCGCAACAATGCTAGAACAATGTTGCAGAATGAACTTTATGCGCTTATATTTATATGAATTTTTATTACAAAAATATAAAATGTCGTAATTAAAGCGGGCTAATTGGAAACGTGATTTTTAGTTTTATTGTTATGAGAAAAGTTTCTGCAATGGAAGCGAAATTATAAATAGTTACTTAGTTAAAATCCAATTTGATTTAAATGAAACTTATTAAATAATATAAATTAATTGTGCGTTAAATCATATAAAGTTTATAGATAACAAACTGCAATAAAATGTTCTCAATTGTGAAACATGTGTGCATTAAACCTCACATAAACGGTTCTAGACTCCCGTCTAGACAAACTTAAGTAATTATTCACAAATTGCTGATTTCACTACCGCCGCTTCTGCATTATGTACCCTCCTACTACTACCCATTTTTGTTTCTTGCTATGGATTTTCGATATTCGTATATTTTATATATGTATTGTACACACATCCATAACAATGAAAACGAAAGCTTTATTAAAATATAAGACATATATTGATGATCGTGCAATAAAGTTATTGATATAAGGTTTATTAAATTTTATTGCGCCAAGATTGAAAAAAGCACAATATAATATTGTGAAAATAATATTGATATACATTTTATGTAATAAAAAGTCTAAAATTACTAATATAATAAGAGGTGTCTGTCTGAAGCTATTTAAAACCATCGTAATTTGATATTAACCCGCCAAATAAAGAATCCCATTATTGAATATCAAAAAAGATTATTAGGTACCTCTAAAGGATTATTTTGATAATAAATTAACAACTTAAGACGAAATTTGATAATACATATCACCTTGATGTTCTAAAAAAATCTGTCTTTTTTATATAAACGTGTACGTAAGTACTTGCGCTATCGAAATTTGAGTGCGACAAAAATTTATCAAAGTAAAAGAATGCATTAAGAATTTTCACTAACGGTGAGATTAAATCTTTTTCATTTTAGAATATTACATTTGCGAAAATATTTAATTAATAAAATGATAAATAGTGAAAACAAAAAACAATTGATTTTTAGATTGGTTCAAAACATATGTTCACTGCCGCATTAAAAAACTATAATTCTCAACATTTTTTCTATAATAGTTCATGAACTATTTTATATTTGACGGCATACTAGCAAGAAAAAAAATGTTCGATTAATATTTTTTCTTCTTCAATTGATTGTATTTGCTTCATGTACATGCTGAACCATTTAATTATACACTAACAACAATTTTGACCTAATGAAATAAATTCGGGAAAATAAGGAAGCAAATGTTTTATACGTGTGTTTCTTAAACAACTTTTGATATTATACCCGCCAAATAAAGAATCCCATTATTGAATATCAAAAAGATTATTGCCTCTAAAGGATTATTTTGATAATAAAGTAACTTAGCCTAAGACGAAATTTGATTATACATATCACCTTGATGTTCTAAAAGTATCTGTCTTGTTTAAGTACTTGCGCTTTCGAAATTTGAGTGCGACAAAAATTTATCAAAGTAAAAGAATGCATTAAGAATTTTCACTAACGGTGAGATTAAATGATCCAAATGATAATAAATCAGAGTGGAATTTTATTAAATCCTCCTTGAAATGTAGCAAAACAATTTTTGTATATATTTTGATTTAATAATTTTGTTATTTACCGGTTAGTTGATGTTGACGAATTTGTATTGTGTTTCTTGCTTTATATAGAATAAGATTAAAGAATAATTCATTGTTGGTTTTGGCATGTTGTCGTTCATGGGTAACATAAAAGGTCAAACATTGTAGAATTTAATCGGTTTACGTGTATTAAATTAATCTGGGATAAACTCCATGATGAAGGGTTGTGGCCTTTGCTATCACGAACGTTCGCGCGCGCGTTTCCTTCAAGCACACACACATACAAATATAATACACACAAGGAATAAAAAAATAGAAAAATAAAATTTAATTTTCGCAAAGCGTTTATATCGTTTAGAAACGAATTGCGCATTACGGCTACTCGCATATATATTTAAAAATGATCCCAAACTGAGGAAATATCACTGCAGCAGGTCCATATTAGAGCAATTAGATTACTCACGGCAAGGAACACTTTTTTATTGATCTTATTGGCGAACTAAAAGCAAAAAAACGATCCTTTTATTACAACTGCAGTGGTGGCATTGTATGAGTTCAGTAGCGCCACACAATGCTAAAAATTTAATAAGACCGTGTGTGTGTGTGTGTGTGTGTTTAACCAAAAAAATTGCACCAGCAACGTTTTTGATGTAACACACATTACGGCGACGATATTAAACTTTTCTAAAACACCCACAAAAATGCGCTTCTATCTTTTAACAATAACAAATACAACAAAAAGGTGAACGCGTCGAAGTTGTAACGATCAATAAAACCAATACAGGTCGATAAAGTGTTTTGTCGATTGTAAATTAAGGATTAAGATAGCATTATTTTAACATTATTGTTTTAGCTTATTGCCGTCTCGCTGCTACAAAACTCCATGTTGATTGTCATTGGTGTATTTATCATTCATTTACAACACTTAGTCGATGAATTATGTAAAATGCGCATTCAGAAGCCGGCTTTTGTTTTGATGTATTTACATATTTCTACATTGAGTTAAAATAATGCTCATTTTCGCAGTCACACACACCCACACACAAAAAAACATTATTTGGCTCTGAATAAAAAGCCACTTCAAACTTTTATTAACAAACAATTTATGTTTATACAACATATAATAATAGAAACAAAAATAATTTTGCTCAACATTTTTTTTTATTTTGTATTCGAATTTTAACAATCCAAATTATTTCTACAATTATTATCCGTAAATCTAGCATGAAATTTATATTTACAATTTGTAATTAAAATAAAATGTACCTGCTACTAGTACCTATGTAGTATTTTATGACGTAAAATTTTTTATTGTCACAAATAATATAAAATTATTTCTATAAAAAGCCTCTGGTTTAATGAAATTCTCTGCCTTTTTAAATAAAGTTTAATATCTTAGGAAATTTTAACGGGGTTATTCGTTTTTTATAGTGTAGTAATTTTTATTTTATAATATATTTTTTTCGGTGAATTATTAATGTTTGCTGAAAAGTTTACAAATAAAACATTCAGTAATTATAATTTCGTTTTTGGTGTAGCAAAAACTTGCTGTGCTCCAGATAATAAATTTTATGAATTCAGTAGATATTAATTAAATTTGAAAGTAATTTGGTAGGAAAGTTTTCGGGACGACGCTACTGCAGAAATTGCAACAACATACCAAAACGCACAAATTGCACCGGACTTTGTTCTTGTTGTTGTTTGTTTTTCGCATTTTCATTCTTTATGTGACAATGGCAGAAGTCTGAACGCAATCTTTGTGCTGCGCAGCAGTGATATGAAACATAAGCAAAGCACAAAAGGCGCACATTTTCTTATCAAAAAAAACTTTTGTTATTTATATACAATTTTTTTAACTAACAAAAGCACACGAATCGAATAAAAACGTTTATGAGAGTGCGCTCTCGAACTAAAGTAAATTATTGCAATTCTATCCTCGTTTTAGCAATGACACTAAGTACATACTCGTACATACATATCTAACAAAAAGGCATTATTGCGTTAGCCTGAATTTTTTGTTACGCAAAATAAACATATGTGTTTGTGTGTGTGTGAATGAATGGTGCAGTGCGTTGATGAGGTTCGTCGGAACCATAAAAACCATTACGAGAAATATAAAATTAACTAAATAAGCAAAGGCGTTAATGATTTTTCATTTTGCACGCATATCAGCCGTACAAAAACGTGTATAAATATATATTTTTTTCATACACCATTGTTTTTGCAAACAAAACATTATTCATTTGTTAACAATACATAATTTTCTTTCTTTTACTTTGTATAAGATACATGCCTGCTGATACAATCTTGCTATAAAATGTGTCACGTGGATTATTTGATGTCATTGTACTTTATTATAGCTTTTGCAATTGTATTTACATTAGGAAAATGTCAATTTTACATTGATTTATACCAACGTTTCATTGAACAATGCCATGTTGCGATTGTTAACACACCGACGAAATGAATATAAAAAAAAAACTAAACCAAACCAAGGAAGAAAACGTTGCGTCAATTTGCCTTTTCGATTTTTTTCCTCTCAACTTTGGTTTGGTAGGTAGAGGCATAGGGTGTGGCAAAAACTGATGATCTCAAAATTAATATTAGTTTTATTAAGTGGATAGTATCTGCAAGTTTGACTGTTATTAATGATGTTGAGAAATTTATTATCAAATAAGTATCAGATTAATAAACAGCTTTATGTGTGTGGTGGTTTCTGTTTGGCTTTTATCATCCAGCAGCAATAAAAGATAATATAAACACTCATAATATATCTAAATGTGAATCTAATTTTATTTAAACGCATCAGAGATAGATACCGGTGTTGAAAATTAATTTATTTATGAATCATGACTTTGGCAAAAATAATTATATTTCTCCGACACGACGGTAATAGTCCGTCAGTTGCATTATGTATTTCATGCAAGAAAATTATGAAGCAAAATTGACATCTCAAGAATTATACTCTATAATATTTATAGCATTTAAGTGCTTTTTCGTATATTCCGCCAAAATAGCAATGCCATAAATAATTTTCCTAGCCGTTTTGAAAAGCAAAAAAACTTATCAAGCAATTATTGCAATGACATAATAAAATTAGAAATATTTTAATTTAATGTGCGATAAGAATTTATTATATTAGATAATGATTGTAAATTAGCGGATTGATTATCGTCGAGACTGCAAGTTGCAATTTAATCAATTTCCAGAAACGTTAAACGCTAATTGAACATGTCTGGAAAATTATATACGTTTAAAAAATTTCGCTTGCCGTTTATTGAATTCCGACATGAGACTTTTCTTTCATTTTTTATACACACCCTTTGATTATTAGTGACATGCGGTTTCGTTAAATAAAATCATCATTTAAACATACATGAAAAGTGTTTTGTGTGTCATTCGTGTATGCGACGTTTATATTTATTTTATAAGAAACGAAAGCAGAAAGGAACGGAATATTGAATATTAAAATGCTGTTCATGCAATTTTACAAAATATCAAATGCTTGATTTTTACATTTAAATGTTACAATAAGGAAAAAAAAATATGATGCAGTTGTGAGATTTTCAAATATGAATTGTAGATGGAATTTATAATTAAGAATTATAATTAATTACATGTTTGTTAGGTAGGTATATAGTATTTTGGGAAAGTTCATTGGGTAGTTAGCATTACACTATTCGTAATTGTAATTATACTATATTAAAATAGTTTTAAACTTCTAACTATAACAACTTTTACCAATTAAATTCGAAAATAATCACCCGTATTAATTATTGTAAATAAACTGCAGGTGTTATCAAATTATTATTGAAAATACAAATATCAAGTAATGATAATTATTTTGAACAACTTGCTGAAATTGGCCAAATTTTTATAAATATTTATGTAATATCAATTTTGAATGGTATTATTTTTGCGGTAGGGAAAAATATGTAGAAGTATTAGGGAATAAAGATTCAAATTCGGACTATCATTGACTTTTTTGTGATCACACAGAGATTTTCAACATTTGATGCATGAATGATCTTTTTAACTAATTGGCTATCAATATTTGCATGGTTTGAATGAAAAATTGGATATGTAGGAGGGTTTCTTTAAAATACAATATAATGAAAGTGCATAATTTCAATACTGAAGTAATTTTGACTCACATAATGTAAGTAAGTGTTTCGTAATTTTACTAGTTATTCTATAAGTAAAAAAATGTTACTTAACAAATATGAATTGTTTATACACAGTACTCCCGACTAGGGAGGTGCATTAGGGCTAAATATCCCCTCCCAACTGTTTCCAAATCGTTATTCTCAATGCCTATTTATCCCATCCCATTATTAAAACATTCCCAAATATTATAATAACATTTCACTTTCTCTCAATATTAATTAGTAGGTCTTCGTCATCTTGCGTAGATATTCCATTCTTTGCAATTTGTTTGGTTTTGATTAGAATTTATAAGAGTTAAGAATATTTGGTTCAAACAGAAACTGGGCTCTGCACACCTTAAATCTTCAAGATTGCTGGAATACGACTCCATCAGGAGTGTGCCAAAACCAACAATTTTGGAGACCAAGTTATGCTTAAGCAGGGTAGACAAGAGACCAATCGCCCCGGTAAAAGTGTTCGGAGCCCAGACTAGAACTTAGCAAGCTCGGTCTCATTGGGCCCTTCAAAATTACCTGTAAATTGCGCATATCTACTCTCATATTTAGACCAGATTTTGCTAATTTGATTTTAATAATATTCTAATTCTCAATAAAAGCGACCAACAATGATTTGAAGTAAAGCTGCATGATCTTACCAACGTACTATAAGAAGATTAGCATTATCTTAACATGGAAATAAAATATATAGGTACACTTGACTACAAATATAGTAATAGATTTATAGTATCATTTTGACAAACACTAGCTTTTGAAACGAACGCGCAGACGTACTTAGTTATAATTACACCACCATCGTAATTGAACCCCTAGATATTATTCTACAAAATATCAATGAGACTGTGGAC
>JARJDW010015556.1:0-32918 GCA_030264715.1 Adinopsis sp. GC000173 | reverse complement strand
TTTTTTAGCGACGATCAATAATTTTAGCTCCCTTTTAAAGCAACAACTAATTTCTAGCATTAAACTATAAATCGTGTATTTATTTTTAATTCGGTTAATTTAGCATTATTAAACAATTTTATTCAATTACGTTATTATCATTAAAAACCATCAACTATTATTAGTTTTTAATTTGCAAAATAATAATAAAAATGAGTGTTTGTTTTTTTTCCTACTAAATTATGCAAATTATCATTAGGCATTTTCTTTCTTTTTTTTTATTCAAAAATGAAAAAAATTATAAAACATCATACAATATTTAAACAAACAATATTTATTTTATTTATTATAAAACGTGTGACAATACATTAAGCTACAAGGTTGTATATAAATAATAATTTACTATTGACATTAATTAAAGCAATTTTTGAGGCCAAATTGTTTACAACGCACACATAGAGACGACACACAAAAATGAATTAACCTTATAACTGTTATATTTTTTACAACATGATTCTGTTACAAATTAATTTCCAAGTGGAAAAATTCACATAATTGTAAAAATCAGCTTGATGTATGTTTTATGTTCGAGTGACAAATGTCTTATAAAACCATTAGAGATTAAATGTAGAGAGAAGAAGCATAAATAAATTATGAGTATATCCAACTAAGCTCAATCTAATTTATATTTTTAACTTAATACTTATTACTTTAATTAAAGCTTTAAGCTTATTTTTTGCCCATTTCGTCATCTAATAACCGCATTAAGCTTTTATAAATTTATCGCCGAATTAAAAAAATTTAATTTATTTAATTAAACTATATAACTTTGCCGCTCTGCTACGTGATAATTATCATCTGACTTATTGTACGATTTTTAAAAATTGCCGAAACGATATAATTAATTAAACGAAGTTGGCGCGAACACAAAAGACCGCAGCGCGGCACTGATGATAAATTTCCGAAAATTAAAATTAGCCCGAAAGTTTGTCATGTAGAAAAAATGGTTGTTAACCGGCAACACATTCGGCGTTGTTGTTGCTGCAGCGCTGTTGAGAAAAATCCATAAATTTTATTCATAATATATGAAATAGGCGCATTCTATATATGTTTAATTACAATGCGTTTGAATGCATCCATTGATGGGATGGAACTGGAGGAAATCACAAATTATGCTATAAAGGTTAATCCATTCCGATTTTTATTTCATTTAACATTTTCGTTCTCACTAAAAATAACAAAAGCCGAATAGTTATTTACGCATACAGGTATAAAATATACAATATAAAAATAGTTTAGCAGCAGCAGCAGCAGCAGCAGTAACAGCAACAAACGCACAGCATTTTTTCAGAGCAGCGCGCTTTGTCATAAATAATGACAAAGTTGGGGTAGGTCAGAGTGGAGGGTCAGTCGTATAATAAACTGAAATGGCATGTGAGATGTTTTCGTAGCGTGACTTGGCCGATTGCTGTTTTGGTCACAAAATGATGGATTTTTTTCGGTATTCGACGACTCCCTACGCACACATACACACACACAAACACACTACTACCACAAAAACATACCTTCATAGGTTGCGCACTTCATTTGGTCCATCATCAGGTAGCAGCAGCGTGTTACGATTTTAACTAAAAATACTCATTCATTTCATGGTGAATGGACGACGTATTTTACTATATAACGTCAATCATTTCACACCATTTTTTGGGTCTGAATTGGAATTACTTTGTGTACCTACTTTCAGTTACTTTTATTTTGCTAACGAATTTTATTCATTAGTTGCATTTGTTTGAAGAGTTTATTATTTCTTTATAAAATTAATTTAATTATTTCAAAGTTTAATTTCTTAAATGTTGTGCTGCTTTTATTAATTTATTGCTACAAGTTTTATTTATTAAAATCGATATTTTTTATTTTCTTGTGATTATTCCTTTGCATTAATTTCCATCAAAAATAAATCTTTAGCAGAAGAGCAAAGTTTGTTGCAATTTCATTAGTCTAAGATTTAATTTCTTAAATGTTGTGCTGCTTTTCATAATTTATTGCTGCAAGTTATGATAGAAATTTGATTCCTTATTTATAAAAATCGATATTTTGTATGTAATTTACTGTGTAATAGATAATGGATATTAATTTATATATTTTTAAAATAATTTTGGTCATTCTTTTTATCAATTATCTGCAAACATGAATCCTTGGCTAAAAAATAAAAGTTTATTGCAATTTAGTGTTTAATTACTTAATTTAATCAATCTAAAACAAAACTTTGTTATTTTGCTTTTTAATTATTTCTATAAATCATTTATTTGCATTAAATATAACAAATTGTTGCAATATCGTGTTTAATTAATTTAATTCATACATAATCAAAATTTTGTTACTTTGTTGCCTTGATATTATGTTGAGTTAGAAGCAGGAAAAAAGTTTTTTATTTGAGATTTGAGTAAAAAAGTGGATGCATTTTCGTAGCGATTGTCATTTTTATTACACTTTATGCGATTTGAAACTGAATAGAACACGAAAAATAACAGTTTCATTCTTGTTTTAGTTGGAATAATAAAATTCAAAATTTTTCACATACTATAGAATACAGCAACCATCTAAAATCACACACAGTTTATGGCTCATTAATTAATACCATCAACATTATCTTTATGGCGCAAAATATTAATCTTTCCAACGACTTTAATTAATTTAATTAGATACACTTAGCTGATTGCTGTTGTTGCTGCTCATAAATTCCATATATACACAATATAGCATACATATAGCATACGATGCTTGATTTGTCCCCCATCACACATCATCAGGTAGCCGTCCAGCAACACGTTATAAACACACATTGAAAATTATTAATTTCCCTGCTATTTACAATTAAATAATAACAAATGGATGTGGTCATTAGGTGTGGCGGCGCTCGTTATATAATGACATTCCATTCGATTTTTCCTTTAATACACACACACGTACCAACATACACACATACACACATACACACACACATACATATCAATGTGTGTATAAACTGATTAAAGCAGAAATGTAGGTCGATCAAAGTGTTTGACTAATTTATTGATTGACGCTGCACATTAGTCTATAGTGTAATTACGATTAATTACCGGTCGCATTGATATTGAATGTATCGTAGGCATATATATTCTATATATTGATATGTAGATGTGTATGAAAATGTGTGTGCGTATACGCGCGTATGTATACCATTTTCGGCGACGCAAAAATCTATAAGCCAAAACGAAGGAAGGAGTCGTGCGAGGAGAGGAAGAAGGAATATGGAAGAAGCATTAACCCAGACCCACTTGAGAACGTGCGCGCTTCCACTATCACATTCATTTTTACTACATATTCACTTTTGCTGCTGTTGCCTGCATGCTGCTTTTATACTAAATCCAACAATCATTTAAAAAACAATTTATTGCGCTTCTAATGTTGAAATCATCAACAAAAACATTGCCAATTGATCGTCTTCCACGTATTTCGAACGGAAATTCATGAAATCACTATTAACTTCAACAAGCCATTCAAATGTTACTTTTCAGCTTTAATAAAAATTGCAAATTTTAAAATAAAATGTGATATAAATCCGTTCAAAACTTGTGATATTTAATAATATAGTAAAAACATTTTACGGTCAAAGCCCATATCCCAATTCTACTCGAAAGAAGGAAAAATGCTGGTTCATTCAGGATTGTGCAGCAGCTATTTGCGTTACGAATTTCCTTTAATGATAATAATGGCATTGCATTTGCGTTAATGATTAATCTGTAAAATACTACCAGTCATAGAAATATTTTCTAAAACACATAGTTAAAAATGACAATTTTAGGCGTTTTCAAATATATGCAACTAGGAAATCGTAAATGTTTAATAAATATCGAAATATGAAGACAGTTTTTATTAAACAGTATCCACAATCGACTTTATAGGCTTCAGGACTATCTGATTTTTAAATATATGTATAAATATAGATTTTTTGTGCCCTTAAATTGTTTTGTAACAAATAATAAATTTAATGCGTAAATATTTATACTCGTAATGCGGGCTTTGGATAAATATCAAAATAGAAAGACAGTTTTTATTAAATAGTTACGAAAATTTATACGATTTTTGTGTGTTTTTGAGTGGCGTGATTGGTATAAGAGCAATATTGTTTCGGATAATGAGTAATTTAACAAATAAAACAAACTATACTCGTTATACGAGGTTTGAATGCATATCTAACCAATAAATATTTAATAGATAAGTATGTATCTTAAATACTGTCAATTTTTTGTGGAATTTAAAATTAGTTTATTAATCAAATTTCTTTATTTTAGATTGATTGCAAACACTTATTGTTTTGATAAACAATGTAATTTTAAATATTTTCAGCAGTGAAAAATAATATATGCCAAAAATGCGTCGCTGAAATGAGTAATTTGTAAAATGCGCCGTCGTCGTCGTCGTCGTCGCTTTTTGACGCAAAACTCTTTAACATTTTATTAAATTTTCTTTGACATTGCGCGAGTAGTAGGAATGAAACAAAATATGTTAGTGTATGTATGTAGAAAACTGCGTCATATAGCGCTGAAACTTTTTCAATAAAGAGGAGTAAAGAGAGAGGCATTGCAGCATAGTATAGTATGAATTAATAAACTTTTTAATTACATCATTTAGCGCAAAAAATAAACTATATGGATACGAAATCATCTAATTTATGTAGTAATGATGTTGACTTAATTGATTGCGCGACTTTGTATGCGAATGGGAATTTTATAATATACGCTGCTGTTGTTGTGTTGTTGCGTTGTTTCTCGGTTTTTATTCTTGTTGCTGCTGCTGCTGCTGCTGCACTCGTCGTTGTCGTCGTCTGCGCCATTTCGTTCGTAGTTATCACATTATAATAGAGTAAGAAATCGCAAGTGCAAAGACAATTGTGTGCGTGGGTGGCGGCGGAGAACCTGCGGGTTCGCGGGAACCATGCACCCGGCCCCGATGGTGGTGTGGTGCGGTGCGGTGCGATCCATCGGCGGTGAGTCGCGCGAGTCGCTTTATCAGCCGAAAACGATTGGATGAAAAGGCCACGCCCCCGCGACTTGTCACCTACCGGTATGCAAATGCTCCCCACTTTCATACAGCATCCTCTCATCTCGCAGTCGCGATCCTCAACTCTATCCTGCTGCGTGGAATTCTCTGTGTATACTCAGCGCATACACACACAACTTATGCACCACATCCACTCACTCTACACCTTCAACCTTAACTAAATCCACGCCGCTGCCGCCGCCGCCGCCGCTTGGCATTGGCAAAAAATCATACGTATACTACTACATTCATGCATTGGCGATAAAACAATTGAATGTCGATCTCGATTATATTGCAGGATTCGATTAGGACAACGTATACATAGTCATATAGAACATTTTATTGATTCCAATATTATTTGCATATATGTATATAGCTATGATATGATATTTCTTATATAGTACGATAATAATCGCGAATGTAAGTATAAATCGTACTTGCTTCTTTAAGAAAACATTTTATTTTTTAATCTTAAAAATGGAATTAAGGCGCGCATTGTTGTTCGTGGCGTTCGAAATAAATCGTACGATGATTTACATTGCGGATAAGAGAGGTGAGTCGTCGTCATTAGACGATATGTTAACTACATTGTTAGCGCAAATGGTCCCCTCTACGTAATTACGCCCCCTCCCTCTCCTGCTGGTCAGCGGTGCACTGGCCAGAGCATCTCCGCTTGTCATGGATACAGGACGGTTGGAACACCACGCGAACGTTGCAGGATTTTGAGCGCGCGCGCGAATCCTCAAAACGAACATATAATATAGCGAATAAAATTTTTCTATATAAACAAAAATTCATTTTTACTATAATAATAATAACAGCGAGTTGAAGAAGAAGAAAAATTATGTGTGTGCTTCTCGTAGATGATATAAGGAAAAACTGTGCGTGACAAGCAGTGCGCGCCTATATCCATAAATTTCAACCACTAAAACACAAAACTTTTTTTTTTTCACCAACAACAACATTGTGGTGGTTGTTTACCTTATTTTATTTTAATATTTTTTTCTCTCAACACACCGGCGAGTTTTTAACTATTATGTGCGAGTAAAATAATATAATAATAAGTGAACGTTTTCAAGTTATATTTAGTGTTTTTCATATAAGTATATGATTTGTTTTAGTGCTAAGTTTATCATCATCTGATAGTTAATTGGTTAGTTTATTCATTAATTTTTGCTACGCTGATGAACAATGATGAAGATTTTGAATTATATTTACCTAAACATTGTAAGTAATTATTATTCTATATGTTTAAATTGCATACACATAGTATATTATGCAGTAAAAGTGTTAGGTATATCTCTTGTAGCTATAGAAAACGTGTTGGGCATGTGACAATATATAAACAACATGCGTTATCCCGACAACATGGTAGATATATATTGTAGAAAACGCTATCTGCTAATTAAATTGGCATTTTAATATTTATTGATATCTATATTAAAAATCATGTTGATTAGTTTCCATGAATTATTTATTTATTATTTATGTTAATTCGTGCCGCTGATTAAATTGATTGAATTGAGCGAATAAACGTGGTGTAATTGTGTTTTTCGACGTTTGTTGTTGTTGTATCGTTTTGTCGTTTTGTCGTTTTGTGTTTTTCATTTCGTCTCTATTTTCCATCTACTATACTAGTAGACTATAAGATGAATGTATAATTAAAGTATCGGAAAGAAACTTGATCGTGGAAAGTGGCGTTAAACGGGTGAATAGCTTCAATCAGCCGTGTCCGTGAGTATCGCCTTAGAAAGGGATCGGAATCCTGCTATGTGTATGTGTAGCCAGGACTTAGAGTTCGCATCTCCCTCGCCAATCAAATCACCCCCACATGCCGTTCTTTTACTTGATATTATTAAAAAAAAAAGGAAAAAGTCTGTGCATTTTTTTGCATGGACTGTACTTGTAATCTGCGCTGGCGTTGATGACTACCCTTAACTTGCCTCCTAACCCCTAGAAATAGGGAGGGGCGCATGCGCTTTATTCTCATTACTTTACCGATTAATTAACTTGCATATTGCTCGCTCCTTCTAACGCCAGCAAATTACTGTTGCGCTGCATCCTTATCGCACTGGTGGCGTCTTGGAACCGCTCGATTTTCTTCTCGCTCACTTCGTCTTAGTCCCTCTTATGGGGTATGTAATTTCATTCCGTCTTCCACCCTTAATGAAATGTAAGTCTATTTCTCTCTGGCGCTCTTAATATCCAGCCAGCGCTAGAGCACAGCAGCAACGTTCCTTCATGATAAATTCGGGAATATATACGTTCATCTCAGATGTTTGCTCTTCCGTCATTAAAAATTCCAATTCCTACGCTCCTTCCAGTTTTAATCTTTCCTTCTCATCCTTCTCTCGTCATTCACCTCCTCCGCCACCTTATTCTCATACACTTTTTTTTCCTTATTCTTCTTCTTCTTCTTTTCTTTATTCCTTTCTCTATGTATGTACATCGTACATGTACATGTATGTATATAGGTATATCTACGTATGAATGTTGAATGTGGATGTGTGTGTGTATGTTGCTACTGCTGGTGCTGCTGGTGCTGCTGCTGCTGCTTCAGCCCGACTTGAATTTCCTTTGTCCGTCATATACATTTTAAATGCAAAGATTCTACAATTTGATAGCCCTATCTCAGTCCTTCCCATTCACTTCCAATTATTCTTATCTTTTTCGCTCTAATGTGATGGTAAATACTACATTTTTCTACATCGTTCTTCGTTCCACACACACTCACAATCCTCCCCCCAACACAAAAAATTCTAAAAAGTAAAACGCGGAATTGCGTCTCGTTTTAGAGAACGGGGGTGGCTCATACATCCATCCTCGTTGGCAAGGTGGGGTGGCCGGTAGCGCCATGCAAATGCGGCAGGCGTGCTAACTACTCGACCGGCGCTCGACCCGGCGCCAGAACAGCGTCGGCGTCGCTGACGAACGCTACAATCAGTTTATTGTAATTATCGCATACATATATATATATATACATATATATTTTCGTTCCATTAATTAACACACAAGAAATATAACATTTGTGTTTGTTGGTTACCAGCCCATCTCTCATCAAACGCGATCGCGCGCTTTGCACCCGGTTGTGTGAACCACCTTACAACAAACTTAATCAATTAATTAGTTTTAATTAATTTCATGTTGTCGGGTGGTGCTGCGTTTTTTGGTCAGCAACAACGCTGCTGCTGCCTGCCGGTTTATTCGAAGACGCGTCGAAATTATTATGAGATAAATTGCGCGCGCGGCTCCGTATGTATCCATCACACGTGCGCTCACAACTTACAACTGACGGTGGAGAGAAACTTTTTCCAACTTTTCCACTCGTTTTTCTTTCATAGCGCCCCGAAAAATCTATACGTCTCGGTGTATACGCGCGATGTACAACGTCTTCCGCAACACGACAAAATAAAATAAATAAATAAATAAAAAAAATTAAAAAAAAACGAAAAACCGTTTACCATTTTAATAATAATCGGCGATGATGATCCATGCGTTCGTTCGTTCCCGTGGAAAGATTAGTGAGAATATAATACAAGTTAATAACAAACTGTGAGCGGACGTGCAACAACCTAAAAAGTCAGGTGTGATAAAAAATATTAAAAAGTTTAAAATATATATCTATACAGCAAGCAAGGCGCTGGGGCTATACCTCCTATACATACACACACAACACATATATTTGAACAGAATCACGCCGCGTTCGACGAAGTGGTCCAAGCGTACGCGTGCTGGTAGATGCATGTGCCACAACGCGGCCGCTCATCTTCAATTTTCCTCTGTCCGACTGTTTTGACACCTACCGGGAAAGCCTGTAGTGACATGCAATGAAATAGTCTTTATTGCCTTTGGAATCGAATCACTTTATAATACGTGGTATATATATCTATAATAAAAAAAAGGCGTGTGTATGAGTGCATATGTGTGCGTATATACGAGTATACTACATTGAAAAAAGCAACGCGCGAGAGGAGAAAAAAACTATATCTCACACACACACAAGCGCGCTTTTATTTGATTAAGTTTATTTTTCATAATTTATGCATGTTTGATAAAGTCGCGTGTGGGAGTCATTTGCATAAGCACCATTTTTCTTCATCTTTTATAAATATACGTTTTTTTTTCACTCGGCTTTAATGAATTTTATTAATCGTGACAATAATTTATTAAGTCAACGAGAGATGGGGGTAACCAATATACACACAATTTAGTGATTTATGAACTGTTTTTTGTTCATTATATATTTTTTTCCGTTTCGTTTTCGTTCTCAATTCAAGTGCAACTTTTCCAGCTCTTTGCCCCCTGTAAAAAATATATAAGTAGTAGTGTTACACAAATTGAACTATTTAGTCGTTTATTTTTACAAAAACAAACAAAAAACTAAAGAATTAAATCAAAATACTTATCAAAAAAGCGCGGAGTTTAATCAGAGCTTTTTTCTGAATGCAAGGAACTTTGTTATTTTATTAAATGGAATCTGTGGAATGCAAATACAAAAACATCATTCGCAACAACAACAACAACAACAAGGTAACATCTTAATTTTTCTTTTACATTTTAACAATTTGTTGACTTGATGTTTCACTTTCGAACTTCCGACAGCACACTTGCACTTCAAACTTGCCTCAAGTTTTTCGCCGCTCGCGCGTTTTTTTCTTCCTCATCGTTTCGTCTTCTTGTTGTTTTTTCACTCTTCCTTCTTATGCTGCCTCTAAATGTTCGTTCGTATGTGGCTGTGTATGTGTGTGTACGTTGGAGTGCACTCTCTACACAAACTGCAGAACGGTTACAGTTGTAGTAAAAGAACCACTTTCCAAAAACTTTACCAAACACAATGAATATTTTATTATATATATACACATCGAATAAGGAGAGAAAAAATCCACTTTCTCAATTAATATTATAAAAATTGTTATACATATGTAGCGAGTTTTATTATTGTAAAAAAAAGGGATAAATATTGAATGAGTGTCTGTATGAATAGATGAAAAAAAGTATTAGGGTGGAATACCTCACAAGTCCACAATGAAGGTATTTAGAACACGATGAAGGGATTTTTTTTCTGGGGGTACGGGTAGATTCATACAAATCAGTTGAACGGCATGTGGAACATTGAACTAAATACAAAACTTTGATGGCTGACTGATATTTTGATAAGAAATTGTCCTTTTGTGGACGTTGTATTTAAGATAGGTCATGAACAATACGGTGTATAACGAACTGATTTTTGGGTGCCCGAGACAACACAGGTATATAATGAAATTTAATCGCTGATGTGAAAAACGCTTCCTCTTTTTGCGCTGCTGCTAACGCATTCACCAATTATAACCATCCTTTAAATTAGATGTGTAACGTACCAATTTCACCCAGGTACCTAATTTTATTTTTTCGAGAGCGTCGCACACACAAAAAAAATTAATAGAATACACCAAATCATCTATGTGTTGAAGGTCTATAGGAGATTTAACGCGGCCGGCGCTTTATTTTTTCTTAATAGAATAGTGTATAGACTATATAGGAAAGAGTTTTTGGTTTGTTCCCAATTTTTGAATCGCTGTTTATTTGGGAATTCGTTAAAAAACTATTAGAACACTATTATCTAGTGTAGAAGTCTGTAGAAGAATTTTTCAAAACTTTGTCGTGATTTGGAAGAAATTTTTAGTTTGTTCCCAATTTTTGGATCGCTGTTTATTTGGGAATTTGTATAAAAGAATAATAGAATATACTATCATCTAATGTATACGTCTATAGAAGGTTTAAAGCGGCCGACGCATTTTTTTTCAAAACTTCGTCGTGATTTTATAGTATTGATAGAGTATAGAAACAGGATTTTTAATTTATCCTTAAGTTTTCCTCGCTATTTGTTTGGGAATTCGTTAAAAATTAATAGAATTAATACTATCATATAGTTGAGAGGTCTATAGAAGATTTGTCGCGAAGTTTTTAGTTGTTCCCAATTTTTGCTCACTGTTTATTTGGGAATTTATTACAAAAAAATAATGGAATATGCCATCATCTACTATAGAAGTCTATTCTCTTCAAAACCTTGTCATGATTTTATAGTATAGGGTTGTAGAGGAAGAAGTTTTTGGTTAATTCCCAAATTTTGCATATTGTTTATTTAGGAATTCGTTAAAAAAAATTAATATCATAATCATGTTGAAGTCTATAGGAGATTTTACGCGTTTTTTTAACTTTGTCTTGATTTTATAGTATAGAGTTGTAGAGGAAGGAGTTTTTCGGTTTGTCCCCAATTTTTGCTCGTTCGCTGTTTGTTTGGGAATTCGTTATACGAAAAGAAACGAAAATTCGCGTGCATTGTTATCCAAACATGGTGCGTATGTTAAACTTAGTCAATCCTTATAAGCAAAAATATTCTTTTCTGTGTCGTATTGATTTTTATCCCCAACCGTGTTGTAAACCAAGCGAAATGTTTGGTCTGAGATTAAGCATGTGCATTTAGAATACATCGCAGGCCCACTTCTTTATATACTAGACACTGTATAATGAATTTGTGTTAGCGTTTGCCCTTATCGCGACGAAACGACGTCTCTACAATCATTCCCTCCCCCATCCCCCATATACGATATATTTTTCTTTTAACGAAAAACTTGCCGCAGCAAAATATGCGAATACCGCATCCTAAATATCAAACCGACTCCTCCATTCCTCCTCTAGTTTCGTTCGTTTCGTTTCATTCCGCCAAACTGCAAAAACACAAAATATTTAAATCGTAGCCGAGCGTAAATATAAAAAGTAATGTTTCGAGATTTCTATGAAAGTTTTTATTATTAAAGTCGCAGCGAGAGTTGAGTATAAATTGATCTATTAGCAGTAATTGATTGTTAATTAGACGAGAAACCTTAAAAGTCGATGTTGTCTGGCAAGTCACTTGTACAATTCTACAATATCCATCTATACAGACTGTGTTGTATAGTAGGAATATTATAGAAATATTAGTATTTATGATGTGATTGTAAACATAATTATGCATCCATATATGACGTGTTTGCAATCAACATAAGTATACCCAACTAATATAAAAATATATAGTTAAGGGTACACACTAATTGTTTAGTCAATACTTTACACCCTGCGTGAGTCATTTTTTTTCAACCCTAGAGCAACCAATCAGAGACTTGGTTGCTAATCACCCCTACCCCACTCACAACATAATTATGTATCGGATTCAATCAATAATTTAGTTAGAAATAATGCATGTCGTATACTTTTATAAAAATTACTCTTTTATATTTTCTACCAACAAATAATCGGAGAGTGAGAGAGAGCAAAAAAAGAGGGAATAATTTATTCGCGCTAATGAAGGATGGGGGATGGAAAAACATTTCTCAAAGAGAATTTTAAATGATGATGAATAGTTTATTAATTATGCATCCAATATAAAAATAGATGAAATTGCATGCGGCCTATTACATATACAAAAAAAATAACGCTGACAAAATGAGGGGGGGCTTGCTGCTTCCTTCCTTCATAGATTTATTTGAATGATGTTAATTTTTGCGACCACGCGCGCGATATTTACATAAAGTTTACTAGGCACGAGAATATCATAATCTATTTTCTTGCATTGTGCGCTCTGCAGCGAGAAAGGCAACCAACAACAAGTGCAACTTATTGTAGGTACATGCAAATAGCGTGAAGAAATATGCAAAAAAGGGTTGCCCTGCACAACAACATTTAAACCACGGTACGGATATCAATGACCACGCGCCACCACACACAACACTTTTTTTTCATTGTCATTCATTCGCATGCAAATGCAACATTTTTTTGTATGCGTCGAAAAAAAACCTCTATGCTAATATTTACCACCCTATGAGTGTGTGTATGTGTGTAGGTATGCAAATATGCAGTAGCGCCAAGATATTATTGACACACACAATGGGTTCGAGTGTGCCCAGCACGCGTTAGATTTGCATATGGGGCACATGGTGGATCTTATATTTTGGGTAATGCTTTTCCTTACATGGGTGCGCGGCGAGCGAGCAAGCAAGCGAAAAACGAACGAAGGAAAAACGAACATCGTCTCGCCGCCGAGCGACCACGTGTGTATGTATGTGTGTGTGTATGTGTGTGAATGAAATGCACCCCATGTATTGTCCGGCGGGCGGTCAAGGGGGCGAACAGCTCAACAAGTAGACCACTGCCCCAGTCGATATATCGATTACACGAGTTGTGGCCGTAGAAAAGTGCACACATCAGCCGGTGACCACACTACGCTAACACGAAATACCACACAACAAACACACATGGAACTTTTGTCTGACTTTTTTCCAAACCAAACGACAAACAAAAACCCCTTTTTTCTTCTTCTTTCCTAGTCGTTCGCTCGATGAAAGTTTCGTCGAGGCGAAAGAGAGAAATAAACGAAAATAATTTGCAAGCGTTCGTTCTTCCTTCTCCGCGCCGAAAAACCTTTTAGACAGTTACAGCTATAAAAAGGGTATTAAATTACGTCCCATGAGGAGCGGCAGAACGAACGAATCTCATAACCAACGCTCACATATCAATATAAAAATACACTGCTGATCGCGTACCTGGTTTAGATACATAAATATTAGAACGACACTTCCGATGCCGTGGTGCTTACAGCAGCAGCGCGGGGCGCAGCGCCCTGAGAAAATATCATTCGTATAAGCTTTAAATTAAGGGTTATGTCATTGTGTCGCCGCATAATAAAAGTGTATCCTACCTACCGGGTGACCCAATTCAAAGCGCCAGAAATTCGTTAACAAAGTCATCGGTAAATTGAGCTAATATAGATGAGCGCACCCCTTGATGATGCGAAACAACAACATCAAAACCGAACGCAAACAATTTTCTAGCTTTTATCATAAAAATACCTGCGCTTACACGACTACTTCATGGGCACAGACGAGAGAAGAAGAAGTAGAGAAAAAAAAACTTTCTTACACCCACCTGGCTAATTTGTTTCTTCCTTTATGAAACACACATATTTTTAGAAAGCCTCAAATATGGTGTGTGTGTGTATATACCTATATAAAAATGCCTCTTTTTTTGTCGGCGACGAATTTTACGGTGTGTGGAATTTGTTGTGGTTTTCTATATTAATGATGTTTAGCGATTCGAACGTGTCGTGAATGAAATCGTTGTTGCCAAAAAAATAACAAACGTACACACAAACGATACAATATACCAAAATATAGCGCAGAATTGTTGCAAAACGATTAGAGTTTAGCATAGATAGATAAATCAAATAGCACAATCGCGTAATTTAAATCTAATTTATGCCCAGTTTGTTATTGAAAAAGCGTATTTTGTTTAATTATTTATGTGTAAAAACCTTCACTTTAGTTAACGTTTTAAATTACAAAACATACACGGTGTTTGTTGAGTATTCTGATTCGTTCAACAAAGTGAATTTTCACTAAATTATAAAGCCTGTTTCAATATTTTCTGCCGCACCACAATCAAACACTGTTTAGCTAAATGCTGCACGCTAAATTATTGAACTTACATAATTTAATAATTTATTGATGTTTAAAGAATATTAAAACGATATATTTAGGTATACAGAGCTTCTTGTATTCAGATTGTTTTCGAGGAAATGAATTTTTCCAAAATTTCTATGTTTTCTGCTACACCAATCGCAACAATTCAAACACAATTTAGCTAAATGTTGCACGTACGTTAAATTATTGAACTCACATAATTTAATACAACAACATCATATTCAATAATTTATTGATGTGTGAAGAATGCTAAAACGATATATTTATATAATAAATAAAATGTTTACAATAGAACTGATGTTTTTATGATAAAAAAATTTATATAGAATGTCGGTAAGAAATCATCTACGGTCCTAATAGTAAATAAACGCGCACATTATATTATATATTTATATATATATATATATATATATATATGTCTATATAGGAGAAAAACCTAAACAAACATTGAATATTTCAAGAAATACGGAAATCGATTAATTTCCAAGAATCCAAATACCTTCAAAGAGATTAGTCAATTATATATACGTACTTTTATATACACACATATATCGAGACATCGTTCCTGATTAGAAAATATTATTATCGATATTATTAATCGTTTTGTTTGCGTATCAATATTTGCGAATGAATTAATCCAACAAAAGGAATCGAAAAGAATTTCGTTCTCCATTTGCAAACGGAATCGTTTTATTATACTTCGCTTTGATAACAAATCAACAAACATTTTCTTACATATATATCTATCTATATGTATATACCTATACACACACTATCTTAAAACTACAACACACATTTCGATTCCTGCATTATTATTTGCGTCTGTCTGTCGATCGCATACACACACACTATGTTTTCAATAAAACTTCATATTTTTAACGGTTTAACCGATTTAAGAAGGGCATCAGCTGATTTTGCTAATTTGTAGTGGGTTTTACATAAACCATTGCATTTTTAATAAATTTTTGACTATATTCATCATTTTTAGCTAAATTTATACTAATTTTTACAATTTTTAAAGAGTTCTTTATAATTTTAAGCAATTTTTTGATATTTGTAACTGAAATTGCAATTTTTTGAAATATTTTTAACAAAATGTATCATTTTTAGGCACATTTGTACATTAAATCACTTTTCGATAATTTTCTAAAACACTTTTACTAATTTTAAAAGAACCTTCCCATTCTAGGTTGAAATTTTAAAGTAATTCTTGTATTTTGCAAGTAAATTTTTGAAATTTATAATTGAAATTGCATTTTTTTGCAAAATTTTTAACAAAATATATCATTTTTAGGCACATTTGTACATTGAATCACTCACCTTCCCATTCTAGATTAAAATTTTATAGTAATTCTGATGTTTTTTAAATAAATTTTTCAAATTAAATTTTCAATTTTTTACGAAATTTTAAGAAAAAGTACTTATTTTAGTCAATTTTTATCATAATGCCTATAAGATTTTTAATCAATTTTTTGTTTGTTTGTTTTGTCTTGCCTCACCACAACGGCAAAATTAATGTTTTTTCTTGTTTTTGATGATAAGTTTTCGGTAGAGTGCGGGCCAACCCGATATTTTCCATCATAAAAATAAATTTCAGCGCGCGCGCTTGTGATGATAAATTTTTGTGTGTTGAGTGGTTGCAGTTGGTTTACCACACATAAGATTTTTTAAAGCGCGCCGAAGCGAAGCAAGCGCTGTGTTCATTAATGACCAATCACCGGAAATTATCATCTGCGCCTCGTAAAATTACCTTTTTCGAAAAATCTTGCTTGCGCGCTATAGAGGGTATAAATTAGTTTTTATTCTCACCCGGCGCAATAATAATGTGTGTACGGGGATAAAAAATACGATGCGGAGAGAGAGTGAGTATCTTTAATCATGTAACATTTGTTTTTGTGCATGGGGTCGTCGCCTATTGTCATTATCATCATCGCCATTAAACATTTTGCGCTCGTTCACGTACACGTTTGGGATAATCATAATGGAATAGAAAAATTTTGCATTGACAACGTATCGAATTCGCCGTCGCTGGGGTTGTTTTTAATCGGTTTCTGTTCGCCCGGGGGGTGACAAAATCGAACCCTTGTACCAAACTTAATGTCGTTAAGGGGTTGTGTGTGTGTGTGTGTGTGTGCGACGACGCCCACCGCAACAATAATATTATTTATTTCGGTGCTGTGCGGCATCGAAAATGAACAAAAATATATACAAGCGTCGTTAATAGCGCGCGATTTTCTCGCATTGTAAATGTCAAAGGCTCGCACATACACGTACAAACAACGAACGACCTTTTTTGCCTTCTTCTTCTTCTCTCCATACACACTGTCAAAAAAAACATTTGCTTATTCAGCAACAACAAAATAATTAATTTTAAAATTCTATTCAAGACGACGAGAATGAAAAAAAAAACGGTATTTAAACGACACAAAACATTTAATACGTTATAAAAATAAATTACTTCGTGCAGAACGTTTCACTTTATTGTTTTAAATAAGAACTTTGTTAAAATTCGTCGAAAATTCAATTATTTCAATCATAAATACAATGAATATTTTATTGATTTATAATTAAAGGTTGATGGACTTTCTTTTTTTGGCATGATGCAATTTCGGCAAGCAAGCAAGAAAAAACATTTTTCAATCAGTGCCAATTAAAAATTAAATAACTGAAATAGGTATTTATATAACGAGCGCAAAAAGTCACCATTTACAGCACGTATTATTATGTTTTGAAGTTGCATTATTATAATATTAATAACTAAATAAGTAATTGGCATAATTAGGCAGAAACCACAACTTTTCAATTGGGAATTAGATTATTTTGAAACTGACAAAAAATATTTATATAACGGGTGAAGAAAGTGATCGTTTACAACACTTAATAACAAAAAAAAAACATTTTTCAATCAGTGTGAATTAAAATTAAATATTAAAAAGCAGCTCTTTTGAAAACTGAAATAGGTATTTATATAACATGTGTAAAAAGTTACCATTTACAGCACGAATTATTATATTTTGAAGTTGCATTATTATAATATTAATTTTAAATAAGGAATTAGCATAATTAGGCAGAAATAACAAATTTTTAATTAGGAATTAGTTTATTTTGAAATTGAAAAGATTATTTATATAACGAGTACACAAAGTGATCGTTTACAACACTTAATACTACTTTTTGAACTTGTAATACATATTATACTTCGACAAGTCTAACTGACGTTGACTGGATGAGATAATGTCAGTAATAAAAGTAATGTAGTGAAATCTCAGCGATAAAATTACCCTCTCCCACATACTTAGCCGCTTTTCTTATCACAACCAGCATTTGAGAGAATAAATAAATCAAAAAATCATTTTACATTTATATATATTTACAATTTTAATAGTATATATTTACTTTTTAACACGCGTATTTGCAAAAGCCTTAATAACACTTTGTATAAAGTAAAATATATTTTACGATTGCGGATTAAAATTTAATATCGGAGAAATTTCATGTTTTGCAAGTGATGATGAAAATTCACGTGAAGATTAAAACGTTTACGTACGAATTTAATTCGAAATATATCGAAGGGTGGTTGATGTCTGCTGCTGCTTGCTGTTGGTTACGAACGAGACATTCTAGCCAGCTAGCTAGAGTAGACGATCCTTGCTCTGTGAAGGTCATATCGAATTGAAGTTCGTAATCTGTTTGTCTGGCTTTGTGTATTGCGCGCGAATTATGTGTAATAATATCAATATGGGCGCATAAATAATGCACTTTTTTATATACCTGATGTAGAAGCAGCAGCAGCAGCGTATTAATTGCGCACGCTGTATACCAACCACAATTACGCTGACGTCTAATCGTCTGGCGTCCTCTTTCTAGAAGATGAAAAACGCTTTTTGCTTTGGGACATTAACATTTTTTCCTTGCAATGTTTTTATTGTCATGCAAAATTGGACGTTTGATTTAATTTGTCGAAGAATTTTTATTGCAACATGTCGAAATTATGTTTCTAGCTATAAAATTTTCATAAAAATGTTTAAAAGTCTACAACATTGCTGTTTTTATAATGTAGCACGAATTAAAATTCTACATTTTGGTTGGTAAATTTATTTCAACATTTTTACGACAATGTAAAATTTTATTCTTAATTGTTGTGAATTTCAAGTGTGTGCATTTTTTGCGTTCCTCATCTTCTAGAGAACTATTTCTGAGATATTTAAATCAGTCTTCTGTTACACGCTTCAAATTACTTTCAAATGCAAATGTTAAACAAAAATATAGTTAATTTTTTGATAAAATTGGTTAGATTTTTATAGTAAAACATGAATTTTGAATTTTTTCCTTTATTTGTCAAGGTAATTACCTAGATATTTAGAAATATGTTGAAAAATTCAAATAAAAAGCACAAAATTGTTAAATATCTAGATTTTTTAGATAAACCCAAAGCATTTTTACTAGAAATTAAACAGATTCTTCTAATTTTTTGTTAATAACTACATAATGTTACAATTATAACATAAATATAGTTAATTTTTTGATAAAATTGCTTATTTTTTATAGTTTTATATTAATTGATTTGAAAAATTGTCATAAAACATGCAAATTTTGATTGTTTTCGTGTATTTATCAAAGTAATGAACTAGATATTTAGAAATATGTTGGAAATTTCAAATAAAAAACCTAAAATTGTTAAATATCTAGATTTTTTAGATAAACCTAAAGCATTTTTACTAGAAATTAGACAGATTCTTCTAATTTTTTTGTTAGTAATTACATAATATTATCATTCTGGCATGAAATTTGTGATCTTTGTCAAAGACAATCAAAGTTTTAGATTTATTTGCCTGATTAATATAAAACTAATAATTATACCATCTTGTTTTGTATACTAAATTACTTGATAGTTTTAATACAACGAGAAATTCAACATGAATATAGCAAAAAATTTTGAATTAATTAAATACCCAAATGATTAAATTAACAATTTTACACATTGTACGCGAGCCATCGGTGGTGCATCTTCGATCAATATATGATAAATTTTTATGCACATTCTATACTTGCGAGCATAAAAAAGATTCACACTTCGATGTGTGTGCATATAACACCCGAACACAATGCTGCGCGAGGAAGGTTTATGGCGCGCATAAATATACTTGAAACTACTAAAAAAATATTATGTAAATTAAAAACAATATTAAATTCAGTATTTACCTATCCATCTGCGCATTGAACGTGTGTGTTTACATTTGTAGCGAAGTGAAATAAAAGAAAGGCTGGCGAATATACATAATTGAATGTTTTTTTTTGTATAGGCATATATAGGTACTACCTATCTATATATGTGTATGAATAAATTGAACACAATAGATTTTTATATTAAATTTCTATTTTTTATATAATAAATACAGTTAGATTGAACTACTTTCCGCATATTAATTTTTTATACATTTTATTGTTTTGTTTCAGGAGGTGAGTTTCTTTTGTACATTAATTACATAGAATATTCTATATACACAATTGGGTGAGTAAATAGTTTTATAATTATACACACACGAAAACATTATATTTATATTTATTTATAAATAATATTTATATGAAAAAAAAAGGAACGATTATAATTGTTTGCAACACCGGATAGACATGCATAATGAAAGGTTCATCAACAATATTATTACACACCGAAAAAAAAAGCCGCATTTAATAATACGTGTTGCTTACTGTCGCTTAATTGTCATCGCTGTCAGTAATTAGAAATATTTCCACGAAGCGACGTCGCTTCACATTTATACACACACATACACACACACAATTAATAAATGCAACGCTGATTTGCTTATAATGTTCATTTATGTGCACTTTTTTTTTATTTTCATTATTTCATTCGAATAGTATAGAGGGAAAAAAATCAGCGTTGCAGCAGCAACAGCAGCAGCCTTTTTGCTTAATGTGTGCACATAGAGAAAAAATGTATCATTTCCTGTTTTATATTATTGTATTTCGTACAATTTTATTTACCTGTATGGCAAAGACCGGAAGTAGTGCCATGTAATAAGTGCATTATAGAAAAAACAAAAGCGTTATATAAACATGTTGTTAGAGAGGCATCAATCTGTATTCAATTGTTTTAATTAAAATTATGTTTACTATAAATACATACAACATCAAAGTGTACAATAAATTTTAATAAATCGTACGGAAAAATCTATTTATAATGAATGAATAAAGCGCGCACCAATTTCTTCGAAATTAATTTATTAAATTATTAAATAATTGAATTCACAATGATACATTTACCTAACAATAACGTTGATATCAATATAATTATTTATTTATGTCGTCATACATCACTAATTAAAAAATCAATTTTGAGAAATGAAAAGCCTCGAGTGGTAATTTTATTTAATCTAGATGAAATTTAATATGCATAATTATCGATTTTTGTATTAATAACAAAAATGTTTTATTTATAAAATACAATACAAAGTTAATTAAAATTAAGCTTCGCGCATTGGCATTGAATTATATAGAAGATCGGATAATTATTCTGTCCTATAGCGCATTTTTTTTCTCTCTGTGTGTATGTGTTTTTAGTACAATTTCGTTTCTTTGGGGAATTACCGCATAAAAGTAAAACTGAAAGATTGTTGCACGAGACAAAGATAAATTGTTAAATGTTCTTTTGATTTTCAAAGTGATAGAATGAATATTGAAACGTACATTTATAAAATGCTCTACAAATTTAAAATAAATCGTTGTGTGCACAAACTATGTATTTCAAGCAACAATATTCGATTACTCAAAATATCAATCCGATGCAAATACATTAATTACAAACTACGTTTGGTGATGTTTTCAATTTTGGATTGTTAGTATTAAATCCCGGATGTTTAGGCACTAAAAGATTTCAACAAAAATAGACATTTAAATAGGTATTTTTATCTAGATATAGGAATTGTAAGTAATAAAAATGCAAGGTTTTTAATAAATAATAATGGGCACAAAAAGATTTTGAGAAAAGTAATCACTTTAGAAAATTATTTCGACTTTAGATAAGTTGTAAATTATAAAAATTAGGGTGATTTAGAGTTGAATTGATTAAAAAATGCAAGATTTATAATAAAAGGTTTAGGAACTAAAAGATTTGAAGAAAAAGGAACATTTGAGAAAATTGATGCGACTGTATCTATACGATTTGTAAATAATAAAATTTAGTGTGATTTAACGTTGATTAAAAAATTGTTATAAAATATATGATAAATATTATCGTTTTTTAGATCATTTACGTCTGAACATTCAGCGCATTAATATAATTTAAAAATGATTAAATATTGCAAGGTTTCTAATTAATAATTATAGGCACTAAAAGATTTTGAGAAAAATAAACAATCTTAGATAAGTTGTAAATAATAAAATTTAGTGTTGATTAAAAAATGCAAAATATATGATAAATATTGTCGTTTTTTTAGATATAATTTAAGTCTGAACATCCGGCGTCGATTTGTTACGCATAAATAATGCAAATAGTTTGGCTGTTTTACATTTTTAATATCGTTAGTAGTATTATTAGACTTATAAATCTTGGCCGGAATTTACACATTGTTACCATTTTAAAGTTTCTTTTTTCGGAGGGGTTGTTTGGCGATTAACAATCGTCCCCTATGCAGCCAAATGTCACATTTCAAGAAAGTATACACAATACAACTTTGCCGTTTCCTATAGCATATATATAAAAATCGTTCATTGTATGCGCGTAAACAAAACCATTTTTTCGACGATGCGAAAAATTAAGCGTTATGGCAAAAATCTAAAATTTATGCGTAAGCGATTTCCAAGCCGGGCACCACCACCACGCATCGACAGACAAAAAATTCACCCCTTATTTACAACTTGTTTTAGTGCGTGCGTTCGCAGTCAGTCATTGCCGAATCCATCCCCATGCATTTGAAAATACACACACACATATCCTACACATATACACAGATCGGCGAAATTCGTTCGTGGAAAACTAGACCAGCAGACTGAAATAAAAAATAAAGAAGGAACGCGAAACGACGAAGAAAAACTAATAAAGTAAATGCATTAAAAAAATTAATCAATGTTTTCAGTGATATATAACACTCGCCGCATATAATTTAATTCAATTATTTTAATTAAAGAAACATACATTTGTGTTTTAAAAATAGGAGAGAAAAGAGCGTCTTTTATCGATCGAGTGGTGGTGGTTTGAGTTTAGTTGTGTGTGTGTATGTGTAGTAGTAGTAGTTAGAGAGGAGAAGCGTAAAAAAAAGCAGCGCGTCGCGGTGCTAAGTGCGAGTGTGGCATGCACGCCATCTTAGTAAACCGCAATTAAAACTACCCCTCTGACTACTTGCTACTTGCGTCGCACCGCCGCCCCAACCAGCAACAACAACCTCCTTCGATATAGTAGTCGCCGCCGCACTCTCACTACTACTTAAATATAATGCCGCATAACCGTCTGCATCAACATTTTTTCCGCAATTATTACCGATTTTTTTAATGTGGGCAAATGTGGGCAACATACACACACATAAATACACCACCCCTATATTAAAAAAAAAACGCATCATTGCGTCGATAATTTTCACTTATTCTGTCCAAAAAAAAAAAAAATAATAATAAACGAAGTGAAATTTTCTCACGATGTCGTCGCGCGCTTTTAATTTAAAAAGACGAGCGTTCGTTGTATTGTCTAGGGGGCGCACGACGATGTTTATTTTTACTTCACCCAGACGAGCGTAGAGAGTGTACGCATATACAGGGTGGCGCCTAACTCGATCCTGGCGAGTATTTAATTAAAAATATATCTAGTTGTATCGGGCGGGAAGTTGGCGGCGTCTAATCCGCTAAGCGGCTACTTATTAAGGCTTTGCCCCGGATAAATTCGTTGCGCTCGTACATTAAAAAATCGCCGATTTACACATACACGTAGTATACGTTGAGTTGTTGTCGATGTGTTCGACACCACCATACCGCCGCGTGCACATGCGAGGGGTGAAAAAAAAGAGGCAAAGTGTGTGCTGCCTCAATCAATACCTTTAATGATTACTCCACGTTCGCATACGTAATGAGCCATGACGTCATCCGTAAATTACTAATAATTCGTATCATCTTGCAGTGCAAGCGGCAAACACACACATACAAACACATACATACACCAAGGCGCGCGCTCTTCGCACACACAAATGCAATATAACGTTCCGCCTACATCATCGATTAAGGCAGCACATTCAGCAATCAACGTAATGAATGATCGTGGCTTAATTAATGAATCTGTCTTGCTAATCTCTTAGATGGAATGGTCGTGCAGCACACCGAATTGTGCCACGGAAGGTTCAGATTGATAATGTGATTAATTTTTATATGTAAGGAAAGTGTATAGATTTTTCGATTTTTTTCCATCTCCTCCGCTCTCCTACTATATATATATATTCAATAAATTAGATTAGTTGCGACGTTTATGTAATGGCATTCAATTTACAAGGCATAAAAGGCGGCGCATTTAAACAACAACGAAAAAATAAACCGATGGTGGAGGAGAGAAAAATACACACTCTGTCTGTGTGTGTGTGTGTGTGTGTGTGTAGTATGTTACAATAATTCATTTCTACTATCTACGCATGTAGACATAATTTTTTTTTAATTAATTATCGTCGACGATGATCAGCCACCCTCTTGCAAACAACGCTTTATTTCATTAAAAATAATTAACGCTACGACAGAGCGTTGTCATCATCAACAACAACATTTAGTTTATTATAAGACAAACAGTGCGGATGGGAATTATTCCTATTATTAATAAATACTAGCGGAGAATGCGGGGGTTGGAAGTCTATTTTTTTATCGAAATACTTTCCCTGATTGATTATTTGTTATCGGGGCAAAAAGTTTTGGGCCGCCCGCGCCCGTTGATTAATCGCCCGATTGGCGACATTTGCATAAATAAAAAGCGAGCGCCCCAGCATAATCGCGCTTCGACTTGGTGCGGTTGGTTTGATTACGCGTTACGGGCATATTTGTATCGTGACATAAATTTTACTTTAAAATCCAATTAAAGTTCGATCTAATAAGGCTTCCTGATAAATTAAAAATCACTACGCTTTTAGTTAGTAGGTATAGTAGCTGTAGCTGCGGCGCGCTCCTCATACACTTCTTCTTCTCTCCTTCTCTCTTTTTTTTAAATAAATAAATAAACTTTACTCCTCGCTTTATTTCATTAAATTAAACACGCGCTGACGTAATTACTCATTATTGGCTCGGAAAGGAAGACGAAGAAGAAGGAGCGCAAAATCGACGGACAAACAGAAAAATATTTGTCGTGAACGCTACCATGCAGGAAAAAACGAGTAGCGCGCATTATTTGCCATTAAAACTATTATTGGTTAAAGATGTGTAAAAAACAATTGTAAAGAATCTTAAAGCGTTCTCTGCTTTTTTTCTTCTACTTCTGCTTCTTCTCCTCGCCCATTTAAAGCTTTTTTCGTATTGTATACAAGAAATAGACTCAAAGACCATTCAATTCCAATGCCAAAACACGCAATCAATTTATTTTGTGTGCCGGCTATAATGTTAACTTTACTTACTTAAAAATTGCAATACAAATAACTTTCAATGTCAATAATAATAGACACAACATTTTATTATCAAAAAATAGACCAATTAGCATCATTTTTTTTAATACATCAAATACGATAAAAATATAGATAAATATTTGAATTTTCACTCTTTTAACTACGGGAAAAGTTATATTGTACCATCCTACGTTGAATTAGATATCTATTTGTAATACATAAAATTAATATTGGAAAAAAGATCGCCTGTTTCTAACTTGGTTTATTAAATCGCTTATCAGTACATCACATAATTTTCGTGGCGTCGTCATAGTTGGCTTAATTGGAGGAAATTATAGAATTTATATTTTCTATTAAAGATTTTTTAAATTTTGAAAAAAATACGACGAAGACAACAACATTTAAAGTCTAAAGATCGATCAAAAAGCAACATGCTTGAAAATCGTTTACTTTTTTTATTTAAGCAGTCTCTTTTTTTAGCACACTTGTAGTTATTTTAATACCTAACACACAAAAGGAAAAAACCGTACATGAATCGGACTTAAAATGTATGACCGCAAAAAGTCAAAACATTGTATTTAATTCATTTTATTGATGATGCAAAGCTTGCCAAAAACTATGTTAAATAATCAAACAGATACTTTTAAGTTTGTTTCTTCTTTCATGAGTTAATTTTTAGAAAATATTGCAAAGACAACAAAATTTAAAGTATAAGATCGATCATAGCAACAACATGCTTGAAAATCGTTCACTTTTTTTTATTTAAGCGGCCTCTTTTCTTTAGTTACACACTTGTACTTTAATACCTAACACACCAAAAGGAAGAAAAAACCTACCGTACATGAATCTGACTTAAAATGCATGACCGCAAAAAGTCAAAACATTGCATTTATTTCATTTTATTGATGATGTAAAGCTTGCCAAAAAATATAATACACAAACAGACATTCATACTTTTTAGTTTGTTCCTTCTATTATGATTCACCCCGTATACTAATCATCATAATAAGTGGTTAAATACTACAAAAAGTCAAAACATTGCATTTAATTTTAATTTTATTAATGATGCAAAAGCTTGCCAAAAACTATGTTATATTAGTTATTATGCATCACCCCGTATAATAATAATAAGTGGTTAAATGTTGACAATTCGTGAAATAACTCATTGTACAATGCGAGATGGAAAGAAATGTGTTGCGCTACGGTCGGTGTGTGTATCTGTGTGTGTGTGGATGTATATTTGTCTTGAAAATTAATGGATGTATCATCATAGAATTTAAAGAATTGAAATAATTTCAAGATTCATTCGAATAAATGATGATGGACAGTGGAGATTTCCTTCCCATTGCAATTAAAATAGCGTTACGCGCCGCTGATTGATTTGCGCCCAATCAATTCATTTAATATAAACAATGTATATTTTCATTTGCCGTTCGCATTGTATGCGAGCCGAGCAACACAATATTAATTAAATTATGCAATAATAACAATGATAAAGAATTCGCCAACACCATTCATAAACATTTAATAATAAGATATGAGGAAACTTTTATATAACGCTATATAAAAGTGGAGTAAATCGGCGCGCAACAATAACAAAAATTTTACGCACTTATTCTTACATAACACTTCATTGTGTGTGATAATAAAAAATATATAAATGTATATATACGACGGCGATACAATAATGATTGATTAAAAATTGTGGAATCAAACACTTTTTGCGTAATTAATTAGACGACGACGGATTGTGCGCGTTTAGTTATACGTTTACGAATACATTAATTTTTTACGTAATCCGACTGAAAACGTTTGCGTATCCTTGCAACGTTTCAAATGACAATTAATTAAATTGAATAACAATATAAAGAGACAAGGAATGTTGAATGTTGGAAAAAATGTTTCCTTTTTCTTCTAATAAATCGTTTTGCCATGTGCATTATCAGTTAGTAGTTTTTTTTTTATTATTTGTATGGAAATTGACACGCAATTTTTTTCCTATAATAATGAAATAAATTGTTTACATAAGCCTACAATCATCGTACAGAGAAAATTGCAGCTAAATATGCTCATTAATAATTAGTAGTTTTTATCTATCAGGCAAAATTGCATTCTAATTACGCACACAAATTGTTATGCAATTTGATTGCGTTTGATTAATTAGAATTAATATGCGACTAGCCGCGTCTATTCAATTTTCGCATTGTAAACACAGATGTACACTTAACTCCTAATTTGGTTTTATTTATTAAATCGTGTTAAGCGAGGGTAATAATACTAATTGGCGTAGAATTTTCAATGCCTCAACATAAAATAAAGAAATCGACAATAAACTCCTAATTTGAAAGAATTAATTCTTTGTTATTAATAAACAGTGTTAAGCGAGGGCAAACACTAATTTCCATGTTTTTTTTTAGAATTTTCGAGGTTTTCTTAAAAAGTGTCAAGAAAAGAAACTAAATAATGTAAACTTACGCCTAATTATAAAAAGAGACGTACATAATAAAATTTTATTTATTAAATCGTGTTGAGTGAGAGCAAATAATATTTGGCGTAAGTTTTGAACTTGTCAGGGAGGTTTAGTAGAATTTCCGATGGTAGAATGTCAAGTCAAGACATGAAACTAAAAATGCGCACTTAACTCCTAATTTTGTAAGAATTGGTTTTTTATTAAATAGTGTTAAGCGAGGACAAATAATAATTGGCATAATTTTTTGAATCTATGAGCAATTTAAATGTTTTTTGAAGAGTACCAAGACTTGAAACTATAAACTGCACACTCCAAACTCCAAATCTTGCTAACTAAAAATTTTGCAAAGCAAAGTCTTTTTTTATTAAATCATGTTAAGTGAGAGCAAGTAATAATTGGCGTAAGTTTTGAATTTATCCGGCAATTTTTGTAGAATTTTCAATGTTTTCTTAATAAGTGCCAAAACATGATACTAAAAATAGCAAAAATTGCAAGAATGTAAAAAATCGCTCAGAAATTATTCCGGAAACCGTCCGTAAAATACTTATATTAAATTACGACATTTTCATAAAAATCATAGATTTATATTTTTTTTTAAAAACCAATGACATTTTTTCATCGTAAAAATAGTTACGCGCAAATTAGAATGTTTCAGTTCAGTTGGGATTTTTGTGACACCCGCATTTGTCTCTCACCCACCCTGTATTCGGAATGGGAAAAAATGTTAAGTAAATAACGAGTAGCCCAACAAGTTAATTTCTAAACAATTAAAGCAACGTGTTGACATTTCAGTTCAACCCCTTTCAATTTATCAAAAACCGGGCGCGCGCGCGCGCGTTCTCACTCGCGCCGCGCTGTTTTCTCTCCGCTCATTTTCTTCTCGCCTTTCAGGCGCGCGCGAGACTTGTGTGTGCGAGAGAAAAAAAACCCACCCTCGAGCATTTAAACAACCAAGAAATGATTATCTTTTCATAAAAAAAAAGAGCGAACACATTTAAATCTTTTCATTAACGCCCTCCCCCCGGTTTCAACGCAATAAACGTCAATTAGATGCTAAGTAATTATATATTTAACGAACGCTTTGCTGGTTTGGCTGGCGGCGGTGGTGGCGGCGCGAACATTCCAACGAGGGTGTACAAAGTTTGCATAATGGACCAAACCGAAAGGGTGTAATTAAAGGGGATGTTGGCGCTATTAATTAATGACAACCTGTTGCATCCCTCCTCCAACAATCTGTTATTTAAAATCTGTTTTATGGTAGTATGGTGATGATGATGATGATGATGATGATTTAACGCAACCACATCATTTACATTAAATAAACCACTTAACACATTTCATAATTAACATTGATTGTTTTCCATGCCTCTCTTTTGTTATTTTTTTTCTATTTTAGTTTTGTTTTATTCTCAATGTGTTTTGTTTTCGAGGCACACCCACACCGTGTGCGCTGCTGCGTAATTAGATAGATAATTCTAGGCTGTGCGATCGATTAATATTCATAAAATTAAAATGATTATAATTATTTTCGAAACTAATTGTAACCTTATTACATTACCCTTGTAACTATTCCATATAAATTTTATTATTAGATATTAGATATATTATAAGAAAAAAAACGCGCTTGATTTATAAGCGTTTCTGATTACTTATGATTTTTTACAATCAATTTATTGTTTTATTTCGCAACATTTTAAATTAATATATCATTGCAAACAATTTTATTACTCAATTACAACAATTTACAATATTCATAATTTTCACACTAACAAATTCTTCACTTTACGATCAGGTTAGGAAACAATTCTGTATCTATAATATATAAAAGTGAAGAGTAAAATTGACTGGGTATACTTAGTAGTAATAATTATGGAATAATCTACATTTTTTTATAAAAAAGGAGGAATAGCAATCGTATAGGTATACAGTAAAACCAGACAATTTAGAAACCTTAATACCTTGGAAACCTGTTAACCTGAACTCTTGGAACGATTGAAATCCTAATCTAATTGTAAAAATCTGAATAAGGTAGAAAATTGATAAATTGGTGAATTTTCCAAAGAACCAATGCGTCCAACATACCCAGGTTTTACTATATCTAGGTCCAGGTTCTACAATATTCATAGGCGAAGCCTTTCCGCACAGAATATATCCATTTATAATAGTTAGATATACATAAATTTTTATATTTATTCGTGAAACATTTAAAAATTTTGCTCACTTTACGACCAAGTTTCATAGTCAAGTAAGAATTCTACAGCTACAATCTAAAAGTGAAGAGTAAAATTACATAATTGTAGAAGAATTTTGAAGTTATTATGTAACAATCTCCAAATTTCTTTATAAAAAAGCATTTTGTTCTAAATTACGTCGTAAAGTGAGGGATATTATATGCATATAGATGCAGTTACTCTTTACGTTACGACCCAGTTTCATTGTGACCATAATACTAAGAAACAAAGACTTCAACGAAATCTTCATATTTATTCATGCTTTGTCACTGATTTGTCGAGTGGTCGTTAAACGAATTCGTCGTTGAGTGAACAATGAGCTACAATCTAAAAGTGGGGAATAAAATTATTTATCTAATTGTTCAATTAATTCGTAATAATTTAAATAAAGTATGTCGTAAAGCGAGGGATATGTGCATACAGATACAGATACTTTTCACTTTACGACCAAATTTAATTCGCATGATAACATTGATAAATGAGAACTTTTTCGAAATCTTGTAATTTAAGTGAGTAATGCAAGTATTCATTCAAACCATAAAAGAAAATTCATTCAAAACGCACTTCTTTATTATCTATTTATAAGTACTTTTACAATTATTTTATATTAAATTGATGAAGTTGTAAATAATATAAAGGTGTAAAATATCAGAAAGTAGATATTTCTAATAATGCAAATTGTAAATTGCAAGCCATTTTAATACTCTGTTGCATTATTGTTGCTAAAATGGCAGATAATTAACCTTTTGCAATGAACAAACATTGAAATTAATTTGTTGCAATTAATCTGGCATAAATTTAATGTGGATTTGAATAAAATTAATATCTAGACAAGCTCTAAATCATGTCGGTTGACTGCGAAGCAATTAATAAATTATAAATTTTTGCAGTGTTTTCTCCTCTCAGCCAACGAATTGCGCTTGCAGCGAATGAAAATATCAGCGCAGCGAGATATATTTAAAGATCATACGCTCAGCGCAATTATAGTATATAGTTAAAGGGTAAATACATAATTTAATTATAATTAAATCTATGCTAGATAATTTCTATATCGTATATATTGTAACCGAAACGTAGGGCCCGATCGACCGTTGTTGCTGTTGTTTATTATGATGTAATTGATAAATAATACATCAAGTGGATGTCCAAGAGCCAAAAAAAAAATACGGAGAAGAAAGACAGAAAAGGAAAGGAAAGATTCTTTCAACCATGACAAGAACAACTTTTTCATTCAATTCTTGACTGTATTGTGGAAACACAAATCACCACAATACACACTCACATATTCTATGACTTATACAGTTAGATAATTTCATTAAATTGACGCCATTTCATTATAAACTATGTGTATTAGAAGAGAAAAAAATATGAAATGAAAAGAAAAAGAAGAAGGACGTGATTATGAGTTCAGGCGAGAAAAAGTGGAGAAGCCGCCGCACTGAATAATTATCATTAATTTCACTTAGGCGGACGAGAGGCGAACGAAATAATTAAAGTGGGTAAAAGGTAAAAGGAGTCATTAGATGACAAGAGAGGCTCCGCACCATGCCACGCCACGCCATGCTCTCTGCTTTCGCTGCCGCCGCCGCCGACTCATTAAGGGATTAATGATGACATTGTTTAAACACCAACCCGAAATCGTAAGCTCTCCATGCAAATTAACCTCTTAACATGCAAACTGAGAAATTACCATCATCATTTCGCTCCCCTTTTTCGCGAACGCGCGCGCGCTTTGTAATACAACCACTCTAATTAACGCAATCATTCGGCACAAACATTCAAAATTTAATAATATCAATCTGCTTATAGTTGGAATACGTTTAGTTAGAAAAAAAAAGATTTATTGATTGTTTTCAATATTTTAACTGTAAATTACTTAATGCCAATTGTCCGCACATGTTAAGCTCGCAGCCATTAAATTAATAATAGCAAATTACAATCATGCATCATTATTATAAATAAATAAATAAAGAAAAAGGCAGCGCGCGCTTTTTTTCTTCCTTTTTCGTTATTATTTAAATTAATAGCTCATTTTCTATGGAAAAGTATTTTTTTATTCACATTTAAATGACATTCTTATAATAATTTTAAATCGTTTCGGTTTAATTTATTAATATTTATCTCTCGCATGAAGTTTATTCCAACAATGTTACCAGTTTAGTCATAGATTTAATTAAAATTTACTTCCTTATTAAGCTAATTTATTACTATAAACTACAACGATGAAAAAAATTTATTACATTTTTGAGGCTGCGCTTGATTTTTCTTGCGGGTTTTAAAGCACAAACTTTATAACTCGAGAGATTTTTTCTATATATACCTAAAACTTTTTCAAACAACTAATTAAAACGTTATTTCATCTATAAGGCCACGTAAATGATCTAATTATTTCAGGAAATTATCTTGCAAAATTAAGAAAATAAAAAAGATTCAATAAATGTTGTATCAATTTTAGTAACATATTACAATTGTTATAGTTTATTCCTTATATAAAATAGTACAGAATAGTAAAAAATAATATATAAACAGTTTCAAAAAATAAAAGATTAATAAATATTCTATTAATTTCAGTAAAATATTACAAATTTTACAAAGGTTACGATTAGAGCTCTATAAATGGCAGAATTATTAGATTTTTGTTTAAATCATTTATTAAAATAGTGCAAAATAGTAAAATATTTAGTTACGATTGCTAAAAAAGTTACTAAAAAAACGTTACAATATTTATCACAAATTTATTAGGAAAATATTATCATTTTTGCAATGTGCATTCTAAAATTTCCTTAAAAGTATAAACAACAGCAAAACTCTAAGATTTGTTTAAATTATTATTTCGTTAAAATATTTTTCCTTCTTCAATAAAATTTGTCTAAGCTTTTTTATTATGATAGAAAAATTAAAATGATCAACATAGTTTAGGATGTCCTTTATTAGACTTGAATGTTAATAAAATTAACAAAAAAATATGTCATAAAATATATGATGAGATTTGTAAATTAGTAATTAGTATACGGCGGACTTTTTGTCATGTACCTATATGTTTATTAGAATGACAAAACATCTAATTTGACTATATGTATTT